>JAVYIG010008984.1:0-83244 GCA_035222895.1 Strongylocentrotus droebachiensis
GTACACTTGTACGATTTAGACCAACACGTGTATGCAGGAGAGATACAACTCTGATTCTGACGTGTATCTAGCTATGGACGATTGTACGATCATACTAAAAGATGACATCACAACTATCAATCGCTCGTCACGCCACAACATGCACAAACAACGCGCAGTGACACCCAAGTAATTAAATGTCTCCCTCGTTTGAGCCACTAGATGGAATGTAATCGGGGCAATTGCAGCAATGCTGTTCGGCGATGAGTGGCTGAGATTGAAGTAATCAATAGTAATGGGATCTTGTCTTCTTCTTCATCTCATGGTTGTTATACAATAGGAATGCAAAGCTAAAATACATGTAGATACATTTATAAGTCCATTTACTAATGGAAGATTTGTTTGTTTGTTTTATTTGACTGCTAAGGAAGCATGTGTATGCTGCCTTGTAAGTAAGCAACCAGGGGACCAACTGCTTTATGTTCTCTCCGTGGGAATTGGTAATGAAGATTGATGCCTTACCAAACTGCACTAGAGCATCGACTTGGTTTTGAACCTGGGACCCCCGGTTAGGGGGACCATTGCTCTACCCCAAGCCACGGTGCCCCCTCCTAAGCCATTTTGTAATGCATTGCTAAGCCCAGTTATTTATATTAATGCAAATTGTAAATTAATATGGAGAATAATAAAATGGGATTTTTGTTTGGTCTTTACAACAATCATTTTACTTGGAACTGTCCACTGCTTGTATAACATTCATGTCATGTTTCTAAGATAGAGTTACATGTATATTTCCTTCCAAATAACGGCTACCGGTATCTTTGTATCTCTGATAATTTGTAAATTGTAGTGTTATCTCAATAAAGCAGAAGAGCATAAAGGACAAGATTTAAAAAAAAGGAGCTTGGATGAAATAAAAGTGAGATGATGTATATAAAAAGGGTCAACCTTTGATCACTGAATTTTCTCATTCCCATAGCATAGATTTAAAAAAAGGGGCCACAAGGGCCCTGTAAAAAAAACATAAACTCAATAACAAGTTACAATATCTGTTAAAAGCTACTGTAAATCATTGCATATGATTGGCGGCGAGCAATTTTGTCATAAAAATTTAGCATTATTTTGTTAATGATAACAAGTTATATAAAACATGGCCCTGATTCTGTAGGCAATTGATTAACAAATTACAATTGTCACCATGATTGTGGGCAACGTTTGAGAGAAGCATATGAAAGTATAATTCATTCTGGACAAGACAGATAAGATATGACAATAGCCTCCTCATTCTACAATTGAACCGATGCAATTTTATCTTGGTTTCTTCATATACCACCCACAGTTTCAATGCCATGATGTTACTTTATTACAGATGTACTACAACAGTTATTTGACCCAAACTCTGTTGGTTACCAAAACAAAAACCTTTTCTTTCTCTTTGAGTCAGTTGTAGCATCATTATCTATTTCCTGTATGCTACATGCCTCCCGACTGGAAGCATGAGGCCTGGCTTCATCGGCTCGAGATTGCCAAATATCCCGCTATTTGAACTATCTCGATGGCAAATTATCCAGTTAATTTGCATCTTCATCAGCCGAAGTTGCTATTAGCGGGATATTTGGTCAAGATAATCACCCCAAGATATCTTGGATTAGTTTGCAAAATATCTCGATATTTGTCCGGTGCGTCTTCACCAGCCCGAAGACTCGCACTATGCGCGAACACTGAGCAAAATGTCTCGAGCTCAAGTTTCAAGTTTCGAGGTCAAGTCTCGAGCTGATGAAGACGCGATATGTAACTTCGGGATTATTTCCCAAATCAGAAATAGCGTGCTATTTGGCAATCTCGAGCTGATGATGACAGGCCTATGGTCTTACATGCGGCCACCAACGCTTGGCTTTAAACGCTGCCGCTTCTCCCCATTGTTAACACCCTTTGACGCTAAACAAGATAAATGCCGTTACTACTAGGGAGGTCTTCTATCTGGGGACTATCTTTTCCCCAAAATTCATTTTCTTTCGGATAAATCTGTTGTGGGAGGAGCGCAGCATACGCCTCAAGGCCAGTCAAGCAATTGAATGGTCAATGAGAAATGAAAATCTGAAAGCAATTTTCCACTTTCCTTCTGTCTTCTTTGGCTTTCATTTCATTCTATTCTCATCTTCTGCCTCCTTTTATTGTCTCATTCAATTCCTAGCCTCTGCCTTATTTCTGTGTCTCTTTCTGAACGACATCTGTAGATTTTGCTTTTGTGATATATATTCATTTGAATACTGCAAAATAAAGCATTTTTCCAATTTTCTCCTTCCTCTTTGGTTTTATTCAGTTCAAGGCCTCTGCCTTTTTTCATTGTCTATCACTGAACTATAATTATGTGAAGTTTCCCTTTTTTCTTTCCTCTTTTGTCCCATTTATTTCATGGCCTCTGCCTTTCATTAATTGTCTCTTTCTGAACTACGTGTAGATATTGTCTTTGTGATTTTTTTTTTTGGAAAAGGGTAGTTATAAGTTACAGCCCTGTTTTTTAATTTTTGTGAAAAGGGTTAATTTATTGGTTACAGCCCTGTTTTGTGATGTTTTTTTAAAAATGGGTTCAATTATTTCTTGGATCTTTTTCTGTTGTTGCATGAGTGATATGCTCAAGTGACCAGTTCAAATGCCAGGATAATTTGTGGACCTTCTATTTTCACTGGTGCTGTTTTCTTTGTTGGATGTTTGTTTTTCTGATTGGCTGTTTTTAATTTGTATGGTATTCGTTCTGCATGTTGTAAATTTAGAGTTTATGTGATTTTATTTTCATGATGGGGAACGACCACAACTGTTGTGATATTTTCCAATTAGATTAATAACATGATTACATGGGAGAAAAGATGTGAGGTTGAAGCGATGTGTCATCTCATCACATTACAGATGCTGTTTCCCTGTTTCTTTGCAGATTTGGCAATCTATTGCAGTGAATATCTAGAGGACTGCACACCCCGCAGCACAGAGAAAGGTTAGTTTTCCCCAACATTTATATTTTCACATCTCTGGAATATATTAGTTGGAGTGTTAGGTATTTTGCTCAGCAATTTATGATGTTTTTATTGTAAAGCAATTTTAAAGTGAGTGTCCCCTTGAGCTATGTCTGTATGGTTAAATAAAACCCATATTTCCAAAGAAAAAGATAAATATATATTTTTTCTTTCTTTGAATAGATAGTGTTTTTATGCCTCCGTTACGAAGTAGCCGGAGGCATTATGTTTTCGGGTTGTCCGTCCGTACGTACGTACGTCTGTACGTACGTCCCGTTCTTGTGATCGCGTTATCTGAAGAACCGATTGATCGATTCCTGACAAACTTTGGTCATGTATGTATCTTGCAGAGCTGATGAACTGATTAGATTTTGGGGTCACGAGGTCAAAGGTCAAAGGTCACAGGGCTCATTAGGTATGCAAAAACAGCTCGTGATCGCGTTATCTGAAGAACTGATTGATGGATTCCTGTCAAACTTTGGTCATGTATGTATCTTGCAGAGCCAATGAACTGATTAGATTTTGGGGTCACGAGGTTAAAGGTCAAAGGTCACAGCGCACATTATGTATGCAAAAACAGCTTGTGATCGCGTTATCTCAAGAACCGATTGATGGATTTCCGCCAAACTTAGGTCATGTATGTTACTTGCAGAGCCGATGAACTGATTAGATTTAGGGGTCATGAGGTCAAAGGTCAAAGGCCACAGCGCAAATTATGTATGCAAAAACAGCTTATGATCGCGTTATCTCAAGAACCGATTGATGGATTCCTGCCAAAATTAGGTCATGTATGTTACTTGCAGAGCCAATGAACTGAGTAGATTCTTGGTTTATAAGGTCAAAGGTCAAAGGTCATGGGCTCATTAATAGCTTGTGAACGCATTCTCATTAGAACTGACAGATGGATTACTATTTAACTCAGGACATCTTGCAGAGCCAATGAACTGAGTAGATTTTAGGGTCATGAGGTCAAAGATCAAAGGGTCATATATGTATATGAGAAATTGCTTGTAATCACGATATTCTGAGAACCTGTCAATGGATTACAATTGAACTTGAATTTGAAAAATTTCTTCTGTTTTGGTTTGTAAAATTGCTCTATGACGGAGGCATCATTTTCGACTGCGCGCAGTCGAATTCCATCTAGTTTATTAATTCAATAGTTTGATATATATTGAAATAAAGTGAATTTAAATACAAACTTTTATTCATAATAGATATTATGAACCAATCAATCTGTACATTGATGATATAACAGATTCATTGGTTCATAAGGCAGCAGAAGAATTGTAATGCAAAGGGACCCAATAACTTGAGACAATTTCCACCGATAAGAGAGAGATGATTGGCATTAAGAGAAGGTTGTTGTGATATTTCACATTTATTATTGACACCCTCATAAATCAACACCATGTGACAAATAATGATATCATATCACGTCACATGACATTCGTGAAGTACAGAGTGACACAAGTTCATGGCTCAATAGGCCTGTCCTCATCAGACCGAAGTTGAAAAATAACCACTTTTTTCAGACTCGGGATATTTTCCTGAAGCTCAAAACTGCGTCGTCACCAGACCGATATGCTCATCACAAACTAGCGCAAATTAGCTTGCTATTTCCCCAAAATGTTCTCGACCAAAAGCCCGCTAATTGCAACTGCGGGATGATGAAGACGCAAAGTAGCTGACTAATTTGAGATCAGGCTAGTTAAAATAGCCGGTTATTTTGCAACTTTGGTCTGATGAGGACAGGCCTTTTTTGACTATTTCTGCTGTTTGGAACAAGTTCATGGCTCTGACTCTTTTTGCACTGTTGCTACATTTGATAGTGATCTTGTGATGACGGTAATTGTTCTCCGAAATAACGATGGCCTTGATGAAATCTCGGTGGTGCCTTAGAATTGGACCCAGCTTTCACTTTCTAGGCCTAGCATGAAATTGACTAGACTGGCCACCGGTCTTGGTCCTCGGACTATTAAAGTGGCTTGGCTCAACCGTTATAGTTTGGCCTACCGGTTTGCATTATTTCCATCTAAAATCAAAGACATAATTTTGATAGTGTATTTCATAATTACCTTATTTTTGAGAGCCAGAAGGACGTCAATGCAAAGTGCTGTTTACATGATGTTCTAATGGCTCTTAGCAGATGATGTATACAATAAATTCATTTAGAGATGACGATGACGATGACGATGACAAGGAGAGATGGAGAGAAAGAAAGTGAGAAGAGCAAAGATAGAGAAAGAGAGAGAGAGAGAGAGAGAAAGAAAAAGAGAGGAGATGCCAAGAAACCCAATGAAACATACAGGAGAGTGTTCCATGGATCGGAAAAGGAAGTATGAAAAGAAAGAGAGAGAGAGAGAGAGAGAGGGGGGGGGGGGGGAGAAGGAGGAGTGATGATGATGATGATGATGATGATGCTAAAGAAGAAGAGAAGATTGAATTAGAAAAGAAAAGAGAATAATTGTAAAGTTACTCTATCAGATATTGTCCCTCTCATAATAATTGCTGGCGAGATTGGGAGAGAAAATAGTTTAAAAAAAAGAGAAAGAAGACGATTGAAGAAAAGAGAAGAAAAGTGAGAAAAGTAAAGGAGAAAGACATTGTGTTAAAAGAAGTAGAAAATATGAACGATAAAAGGGCAGTGGAACAAAAATGATTGGGACAATATGAACAAGAAAGTTGAATTGGGTCAAGCAAGGTCGCGGATTGGTGAGGTTCCTAATCTCGTAGCATGAGCCGCCAACCAATCGCAGGTGTCGAGTGATTTGCCTCTCCGCCTCATATCGTTAGAATCTAAAACAAGAGAGATTAAATAATCGTTGATAAAAGCTGACGACATCTAGTATGCATGCACCAAGAAAAATTAAAGCCTTTTTCTTTAGGGACGCGAGCTGACAGAGTTCGCCTTAAGCTAGGGTGAAGTAGTTTGAATTTTTGATTTCCTTTATCATTTCTGTAGATTTGAAACAGTTTACAAGGACCAATCACCCAAAATCATTTTACTGTTTATGTTTTGGTTTCATGATAGTTTTCCATGTTCAGAGGATATTATCAGATTTTGATATTAATTCCCCTAATAACAATTGCTGTTTAATTAAAGGAAAGGGGACCTACACTTATGTACATTTCGTCCTTGTTTTCACGAAGTGACGGTAGTGAGGAAAATCGTAACGCAAAGTGAATGCAATTTTTTTTCACTACCGTCACTTCGTGAAAACAGCGACGATTTAGGGAAAATGAGTAGTTAATATACTGTATTACACAATAGCATACAAATTTGGCGCTAATCCAAGTTTACTTGTTTGCAGGTTTTTATCTACAATCATCATCCCCTCTAAGCTTTCAAGCTTTTTGATTATTAGCCATGTTATTTTAGATTTGTTATAATTTTTAAGAAGATGTTACATGTATGTCTTCAAAACGCCAACAATTGTTTTCAGTCAAAGTGGACTCCCTTGTATATGATGTAGGCTAGAATGTTCTTTCATTAAGGGAAAAGTAGAAAGAAGTAGAGATCCTGTAAATATAATGTTTTCCTCGCTTGAATCATGGGTAGTTCACTTGCACGACCCCAGAAGCTTGAAAAGTAGCCCCCAAAATTTTTAAAGTAATTTTTTCCCTCCACGACCATAATTACAACAGCAATTTTATTTCTTTTGTTACCTTGCCTTCGATAATAGTTTATTTTTCATGCCTTGGTCATGGTTATTATAAAGATAACACTGGGGACAAGAAAATTTGCACACGTGTTTGAAGTATGTTCAAAGCAACACGTAGATTTCTGACCTTTTACACTCACATCAAATGCAATTTATGTATCAATAAATTTTACAACATAAAGAGAAGTCAATTAAACCAATCGTCAGCGTTATTTTGACGGATTCGTTGGTTCAAAATAACGCTGACGAAATGTTGTGGTATAAACCTTCACACATTAACCTAAACATTTGTTACAAAGAGATAAAGTACATGAAGTTATGTGGAATGTTGCACAAGACTGTTTAATGTGGGAGTATAGCTTGATGTTAAAGGTAATACAAAGTTTTGGGAAATTTTGAAAATTGGGTGGATAGTCATTCTATACAATTTTGATATATTTGGATGCCCCTTTGGATGTATTATAAGCACTAGAAAATGTAGCCTCTAAAACACTTCTGCTTTCGAGATAAATTGAATATCAAAATTTACCGGTGCTCCCGGTAAATTTTGATGAATTTCAAAAAGCGCCTACAACCGTACAAATGGTAGCTGCGACCATGAAAATCTCAGAATATGTAGTTGTGATATATAATTTCCAAACGGGAATAGCTAATCGGTCGATTTTAGTCGCAGAGAAACATTGTTTTATAGCCAAATTAATATCTTGACATTGAGAGGGAGCTTTACAACATAAAGAGTTTATTAATATTTTCATAACTTTAGACTCGATTTCAACCGCGACAACGATCACTGAATATTGTAGGATCGCATATGCTTCCAATATGTTCATTTGAACCAAATTCATGACTTCATACCAAAACTTTGTATTACCTTTAATATATCCGAAAATGAAAGTTTATAGACAGTGACTTGCTTCATGGTAAATATTTTGGTGCTTTCCAGGCAAAGAGTTTTCCTTATTGAAATTGTCATTGGTCTAGGTACATGCAGGATCTTTATTACATTTACAGTGCAACCTGTATATAACAAACAACTGGAGGGAAATGTGAAAAGTGGTCTTTATAGGCAGATCGTCTTCATGTACAGGTTCCTACAGTACATGTTTCAATGAGAAACCATTTTTAAGGGAAACAAAAAATATGGTCTTTATAGACAGGTGGTCGTTAAGCAGGTTGTACTTTTCTTTGTTGGCAAGTGGACTTTGATGCTTCCTTTTAGACACGTCAATCACACCAGAAATATATCTTTTTCCAGAAAGTCTGTTATTTTTCCTTCCAGTTTTTTCTATGACACGCTTTACCTTTGACTTCAGTGTACTGTATATATGACATCTTTATGCTAATCAGTATTTTGTGCACTTTCATTTTGGAAAAGTATCCTGTTTCAAAAGTACACCTACATGTACAGTTGAGTGACCTTTAGCCTTTAAAAAAAAATTATACGCATGTATGAAACTATGAATAGAACTGGGGTGTATTGCTTTTGAACTGTGACGTACTGTTTTAGATATAAATCTCCACTTCTGCAGTTGTCAATAGTTTTGCCATATTATTTTTACTTTTTGACCTGTGTCACAAGTAAACCTACATTTTAATGACCTTTGCCCTCTTGGAAAATTAAGGGCAGGCCTTTCTCCATAGACAAGCGGCAATAGAATCTAGGTTTGATGGTTCGAACTGCAAAGCATTATTTAAGATATATGTGACATCATCTTTGCAGGTATCAATAGTTTCATTTTGATATTCTAACCTTTGTCATTAGTGCACCTACAATTATGTATGTGACCTTATAGGCAGGCCTTACTCCATAGAAATAGAATGGGGGTTTGATGGTTTGAACTGCAAAGTACTATTTAAGATATATGACATCATCTTTGCAGGTATCGATGTAGTTTTATTTTGATATGTTAACCTGTGTCAAAAGTGCACCTACAATTATATGACCTTTGGCCTCTATGGAAATTACACTTTCCCCATAGGCAAGTGGAGGAACCATAGGTTTGATGCACACTGTAGACCTACATAGTTTGATGCTTGTTACAAACAAACATGCATGCCCTTCCACATTCATGACATCATCTTTGCAGTTATCAATAGTTTCATTTGATATTCTAACCTCTGTCAATAGTGCACCTACAATTATATGACCTTTGGCCTTTATGGAAATTACACTTTCCCCATAGGCAAGTGGAAATAGAACCAGAGGTTTGATCGTGTACATTTTGGGCCTAGTTTGATGCTTTTTAACATGCACGCCCTTCCTTCCACATTCGTGCCATTTGGGCTTGCGGAACCGACCTAGCGGGCGGCTTCATTATCTGCTCACTTGTAACTGTAGCGCCAATATTGGTTTTTCTAGTTATACCCCCCAGTGGGTCAATGTCCTTTGAGCAGGTCCTCCGTTGCCGCCGCCGACCGCTGATGATGATGCTGTGCCTCTGATGACGTGCTCTCTCTGTGTCCGTGCGTGGCTTCCCTGTTGTGGCAACTTCAAAGTGCCTTCCCCGCCATTACTGTCTTGTTCACACAATTGTCCAAATCGTTCTCATGGTTGAATATTTATTTTTGTACTTGATCAGGGACCTGTTTCACGAAACCTCTTGTCAATGAAAAATGACAGAAATCAGTGACAAATCTGCTGATATACAATCAGAAGCAAGGATTTCACTAGCTTATATGACATAAACTGTCATTTGTCACAGATAACTTGTTTTGTGAAATGGGGCCCAGATCATGAGAAAAGGAAAAAAGGTAAAACCCCTTCTCCTCCTTTGTCAGCTTTTCTTCCCAAGAGCCTAGTGTTGTTATTGCCCATCTGATATTAAATATTTAATAAAAGAACATAATGAAAGGACACAGATTATCTATGAAATATGTTATACATTTTTAAATCAATAATTGCAGAAGAAATATAGATAAGAGGCCTGCACAAACATAGTTGACAATTGGTACATTTTGATTCGATTGAAGGCTTAACAATTTATGACAAAGCAAACAATATTTCATAGGTTGAAGAACATTATGTTATCAAATCATGTGATACTGTATAATAGTCATATAGAAGTAGCTTTGAGAAAAGTTCATTTTGAAGGGATAACAACAGAAGAGTCCTGTCAATTTACAAATAATCTGTTGGAGCCAGAACAGCATTAACGCTTTGAATGTAAAATTCTTACTTAATGCCCTTCTGGCTTTTAACAGACAATATGTACCCACAGATTTAAAAGGGTAACATAATATCCAATAAGCCGTTATTATTGCCTAACCCCATTTGTGTACTGGCAGAATTTTTTTCTCCCCTTCTTCGTATATTCATATTGCATTTAGTCAAAGTTATTACAAATTCTAGTCTGAGGCAATAGGATAATATGTATGTTTTGAGCCAGAAGGGCTTTAGCTTATATACTTTAACACACAGTTAATGCCCCTCTCGCTCTCAACAGAAGATAGTAAAGGGATTAGAAGCAACATTTGTATTTGCAGGCAAGTACATGTAATTATCTTCTACTCAAGTTCGTTCTGCCATAGGGCATAGTGTAAACGAAATCGAAGCCAACCGCATCGATTAAAGAGTGTTCAGAAACAGGCCCATTCACACATGGTTTATAGTTCAAAGTTGAAGAAAAAAAATTGTGAATGGATTGTGAATACCAGTCATAGATATTCAAAGTGATTCATTTGCAAAAATCATCAAAATTAATTGTAAAAATTGATGTTAAAAGGTGGTATGTGCATGTAGTGTTTGTAAAAAAAGGAGATCAATTGGAATATTGTTGAAATGGTCCCTTATTAACAATTCTTTATTTTGTAGCAACAGATTTTCACGCCAGACCTGCAGAATTATTTTGGCTAATTTGATGATCAATTTTAATTCTTTCAAAGTGGAAATAAAATTATTTGTTTGCTTCATCCTGGTAACCATTTCCTCTCCCGGGTATTGTGCTGTGGATTTGGACCTAAGAATTGTGACCTAAAGTCGTGTATCACCAAACCACTAGTTTATATTAATGAAAAAGATAAATACCCCAGGAGGGTGTTTCACAAAGATCCTATTAAAGTCGAACTTAACTTTAAGTTGGAGTTAAAAATTATGGAGAGCCATTTGTAGTCTAAAAATAAAATATATTAAAAAGCGGAAATTCAAATATTTTAGACTTTTTATAAACTCCACATCAAGAAAATGAAATGTCAATAGAAAATATGAATTATTTGAATCAACATTTTATGCCTTTTAAAATAACGTTTACAAAAAGATGCTAAATAAGAAGCTAAAGATCCATAATTGTTAAGTCCAAGTGAGATAAGTTTAACTTAGGATTTTTGTGAAGCACCCCTTTGGTCATTTATAAAGGAATATTCATTTGGGCTGATCAACTGATGTGAATGATGTACTGATGTGAATGGGAGCTGGACGCCTTGTGGCACAGCAGAGAGGAGGAACGTAGGGTCAGCTCAGGTGCATGCCACCCCAGTCGATTCAGCTGTTCATTAGCAGAGAGAGAGAGAGAGAGAGAGAGAGGAAGAAAAGAGAATGAAAAAGAGAGAAAGAGAGAAATGAGAGAGGATATATTCTTTTCAGGACTTGAAAGAGACAAGGGCAGATAAAGATATGTGATATAAAGACAGGAAAACTCTAAATCAGACAGAGAGGGAGAGAGAGAGGGGGGGGGGAGGGAAAGAATGAGAGAAAAATGTTTGTAGGGGAGATATCATATCCATTCAACATATAAATGATCTTTACTTGAACTGTTATAAAGAGAACCTAGCAAAGGATTTGTAATGACCCCCCCCCCCCTTCTCCTCAGCATCACAACACTCAATGTTCATCTTAATTTGTAACCTTTAATCTGTACTAATTCTGCGTTCATGAATTATACCCAACCCCACAAGTGTATGTGTGCATTAAACTGAATGGGTTAAAGGAATGCATTTCTCAAGTGTTACAGTATCATTTTAATAGAGCCATTCTGCAGCTTGTGTGGGGAACCATGGAGAGCATACTATGTTGTCCTGCAGAGAGCATGGCCATGTTCATACTATGATATAGGCTGTATAGAGCCAGAAGGGTGTTCACACATAGATTTAACACCATTCTGGCTCCAAACAGACAATAATATCATGTGTTAATAGAGCATTTCATAAACCTTTACTGATATCAATTGATCAGTTAATTGGTAACAAAATAGTTTTTTATTCATTTTCTTATTTTATCAAATTATTACTTAATTTAGCCAATAATACAAAATTAGTCACTAAATTATTGAAAAGAAACCATACTGTCTGCCAATCATTTAAATAGTATATTGATACAAATTAAAAAAATGAAATAAATGATATTACAAGTATTGTCAATAAAGCATTCAATGAAGTAATCAATCAAGCAATCGACCAAGTTATCAATCAAGCATTCCTTTAAGTATTCAATCAAGCATACAATCAAGTAATCAATCAAATATTCAATTAAGTAATCACAGAAACAATTAAGTAATCAATCAAGCAATTGACCAAGTAATCAATCAAGCATTCAGCTAAATAATCAAGCAATAAATCTAGTAATCAATCAAGCAATCAGTTAAAAAATCAAGCAATCCGTCTATGATCAACCAATCTAATAATCAAGCAGGCCAAGCATTAAAATAATTATTACACCTAGCATTCAGTTTATATCAAGTTATCTTTTCTATCTATTTTTGTTCAAGTGTGAAAGTACTCCCATGGCTTTAAAAAGCTACAAAGTAAATAGGGTAAATATGAATTCTGTTCGTTGCGGAATCTGCACTCCAGCTGTGTGTTTACTTCCATCTCAATGACCTTTGACCCTCGATGCTGTACTTCCACAGAACATGAGGTCTTCATTACTGTCTAATTCGGTTTGATGTCAATTTAGCTTGTAGCTGGTAGTTATTATCTTTTATTTGAAGAAAAAAAATTGATGTCATATTCTGGTGGCTTCATCTGCTTTTGTGCATAGCAGTGTGGATGTCAGTTATAAGAGGCAGAAGTTTAAAAATTGAATTACATGGATAATGATGATAATGAGTTAGTTTGAAGTTCAAACAGAATAACTTATAAGAAATTATTATAGGATTTTATTTGTAGCCATAATTTTCAAAGAAAATATATAATAACAAAGCTAGTGAATGTCTGTTTTTTCAAATGCATAATAGTAATCCATTGAGGAATGAAGCATCATTTTTTTCTATTATACTGTATGTTACACTATATATCATTGCAGTGAGGCAGAATAATCAATTTTGCATAGAGTTAATGCCCTAATGGCTCTCACCAGAGAATACACCCTCTTCAGCTTGGAATACACCACTTTCCATAATTTTTTTTGATGAGTATGTTTAATATTTGGCAATACATGTTTAAATCCACCTTGGTTTTTTTGTTTTTGTTGCAAAGATCAATACATTTGATACATTTGGTGAGTTAAACTATAGAGGGCAGTGTACTCATTTGGATAAATGTGTGTTGAAAAAATAAAGAGTAAAGTTTGAAAAGGAGGAGTTCACAAGATTTACCACAAAAGACTATTGTATGGCTGTACGAAAACCGTGTAATATCCCTGTGATTAGTAACTTTTTTTCCTTCTAATCAGGACATTTTATAACTAAATATAGCATAGGGAAATGCTTGTGAGCACCACTTCAAAAGAAACGTCCATAAAGATTAAAGTTCCTGTTCTTGTCTGAATGTCCTTATGGTACAAAATATAAGTAGACAGGGCTGATCACGGGTGCACAGCTTTCATGTCATCTTTCCTCTCCTGATCTAATTTATTCATACAACGTTTCTTTACACAACAATATTACCCAGTCAGTACGCACTTTTTACTAAATGATGACGTTTCTTTATACGATTTACATACAAACTTCCTTTGGGAGTCCAAACAGGCTCCTAGCTGGATGGATGAAGATAGTTTCACTAAATGATGACGTTTCTTTATACGATTTTCATACAAGCTTCCTCTGGTAGTCCAAACAGGCTCCTAGCTGGATAGATGAAGATAGAACTTGAAAGGCTCGGTGCACTTGTCAGAAAACATAAACCAGACACATGTTAGATAATCAGGGGTAGATTTAACGAGAACTCCCGCTGCTTGATCCACTAGATTTCCGAGCCCGAATCCAGCTCTGATTTGGTCTACATCTTGCTCAGGTATGCTCTTGTGGAGTCTTGTCCGTGCGTCTTTTGCTGTCTCATGCCATCCCGTCATCTTTCTGCCGTCTTTTATTTTCATATAGCTTGTTCAAAATAGAGAGGCAGTTTATATGAACTTGTGTAAAGAAACGTTGTATAAAGAATCATCGTGTAGGGGGTATACACTACAGACGGGAAAACAACATTGCATAAAGAAACATAGTTTACATGGACTATTTTGGAAGAGAACTGTTGGCATGACAGCTGGCCAATCATCAGTGAGCGTTTACTATAAGCCCCGCCCAGTTATATGATTTTCATACGATTCGATGTTCAGACCTGAGCGAGACCCTGTTTTTTTTAATGATAAGTTTTTGTTTAAACGATGCTAAAACGATGCTAAAACACATTTCATTATTCACGTTGCATTTTACTAGATCTTTAATACAACTTGATAGAATATAACTATTTAATTACTTATTATATAACTACAGTTGTCGTATAGCGATACATTTCTATCCTGTTTGGTTTGCATGACTTTGCTCATACTTGCCTTTATACTTCTCTTTCTGTTACTTTGTTTGTGTTGCCCCTCTCAACCGTTCTCCTTTCTCTATTTATCTCTCTTTCTGTCTCCCTTTTGCTCTCCTTTCTTGCCTCTTCCTCTCTGGCCATCTTTGGATGAATTCTCGAACTCTCCTCTCCTCTCCCTATCTACAATGTATATTCTATGAACCCTCTACATTTGTATGTACCCTCTCTAACGTCCGCTCTATTTCAATTTTCTCTATTCTTCCTCTTTTTCTATCTTACTTCTTTCCCTTTTCTGCCTGACATGTTTTCTTTCTGTTATCCCTTTCTCTTATAATCTTTTCCTATATCTGTCTATTCTTTCTTTTCTCCTTGCCTATGCTTTAGCCTTTATGTATTTCTTCACATCTTTTACTTTCTCTCTTTTTTCTCTTTCTTTGATGTATTCATGAAACCTAGAAGGATTATCCCAAACTAAGATGGGATAAACGGAATAATCTTCTGGAATGGAATTACATGATGCAGAAATTCCAGAAGTCTGTTGGTCTGTTCAGAAATAATCCAATGGTTATAAACTGCAAAATAGATATATGCCATGAATTGGGTTCACTAGATCTGTTCCTTCTGTACCATGATAATGAAATCATTGATAATGGTTTCATTTTCAGTAAACATTTGTATTTCCATTGAGTTAATTATAAAAATCTTGATGTTGTCTGTAACAGGTTATGAGATGGTAGCGATAGTTTTAGCCATAACATACTAAGCCAAGGATATCTGACACATTGCCTATGACATCTATGATTTAAGAAGACAATCTTGTACCTGATCATTTTATGTATTCGATTTGGAAGCCTAACCAGAGCTTGGATCACACTAAAAAGTAAAATACACATTGATAGTTTTTATGCTGATATAATATTATGTTAATAACTCCACAAGATCATAATGTACTTGTGTGGGACACCAAAGAACCAGACAACCGTGGACTTGCCCAACCCCAGCAGAAAACTGAATGACCAAATATCATGGACCTGTCCAGGTATTTTACCAAAATCAAATCAATCTCTTGGAGCGACACCAGTCTTAACTGCACATCTTTTCTCATAAACGGACAAAGGTATTTAAGATATTACTGCCTGAAAGCAGGCCATGGTAGGCTAGAATCCTGACACTTTTGACTCCCAAACCTACCCACAATTCATCACTGTCAGTCTACCAGGGGTGTGGGATCTTGCAAGCCAGAACAGTTGTTCTGTGAAGACAAAAAGGCTGTGATTATAAATGGCGAGACAAGAGAGATAGAAAATGAGACATGTTAATAAGTTTAAAGGTAAATTCTCAAATTCATGCAAAAATGGTGTTTCAAAATATACATGAAAATCATATTTATTGTGAACGGATGATTGAGATTGCTCAAAGATCTTACCATTTAAATGAATTGTGACAATTTTATGAATAGGAGATTATACTGCCAAGTTTGCATCATTGCTCATACTCAAAAAATAAAAGAGAATGGCCCAACCTAGTAGCCTTGGGGAACCCCCTCATCAGATATTGACAATGCAGTGTAGTAATGGGTTGTTTGCACTAATGAAAATTGTGAAAACAATCTCAATAATGACATCATATTACGATATAGAAAGTTGTAATCACAGACATACATGTACATTATTTGTGTCTCAGAATAAAAGCAATTGAGGGGGGGGGGGGGAGGTGTAAAAATTGATGTCAAATATCATTTCTCGTTCTGATACATCACTTGTGATGGATTTTTTTCCGTAGACATATTTCATAGTTCAGTCAATGAAATGTCATGGCCAATCATACCATCTAATACTAATGATGTTCTCACTTTGTTGTGGCATACTTAAAAACAAACCGTCAAATTTAATTCCTGCTGTTATGTGGCACAAATAACCGTAGTAAACAACTTTGATGCACGCAAAGTTTATTGTTTTATTTTTAACCTCATGCAGTCACACATGTGCCTGTACTTTTGAAGTTAGAATTTTTCAAAGTGTAAAGCACTTCTTTTATCTCCTAAATGAAATATTACACCTCTCTCTCCGGAATCTGATCACATGTCTTCTTTTGAAAATGCTTGATTTTGATTTATTGAATATTTGAAGTCCTAAAATATTTTACAGAAAGAGAAACTCGTAAAATCTTATCTGTCAGGAGTACCATCAATAGCGCATCACTTATACCATTTTATGGTGTATTATTAAAAACAATTTTTGTGACATATTTGACAAGTCAGAGGTTAACTCCAATTCACAGTGATCCTGAAACTGACATACTGCATACATGTATCGGATGAAACTGAAATATTTTTATCAATTTTTTTCTGCTTTCTGTAACAGTCCCAGGTGTTGTTTTTATGATATCATACCTTTGCACCATTTGGCTGAGTGATTAGCACTTTGGTTGCTTTCTTTGCCTCCCTGCATAGTCACTCGTTTGCCACTCATGCAATTTTTCACAAAACAACAATGATGGAAGTATTGCTTTTTACAACAAAAGGGCTTTGCAAAATTACTGATTTGCAGTCTCGATTAGCTCCATACAACAATCCTCTTAATGCTGGTATTGATTAATATTGCACTATAAACAGTTAAATAATCTTGAAGCCTTTGGTATATCTACCATATGATAATTATGATGAGGTATAGGGAAATTATTTGTTTGGCATAAAAAGTTAAAAAGAATAATGTTTTATGCAACTTCTTATTGTGCTGATTAAAATAAGAGTTCATTAACAAGAACTATCCACCAGAATATTGCCAACATTCTGTTGTCTGTTGTCTCCAACTCCGAAAGTGCTGGAGGAGATATCATTACATCAATTGAGATTAGAACCTAGATTTGCCTTGACTTACAATTTCAACATTTTTTTTATTGAAGAAGAAATAATTGTACTTAGAAGAACACTTTCCTTTTTTCCCCTTAACATTTAAGCATAACTATAAGGCTGATTTTGATATTTTTTGTCCACCAATGTCATATTATTAAAAACAATTCTACCCAAAACTTAGTTGTTACTTTCAGTTTCTACTTTGAACTTCACTCTGAAATATGCTGAAGAAACTATATCCATTTCAAAATTCCCTAGCATCTATTGATCCTTGAAGCTTAATAGCACATGTTTGCTCTCAACCGAGCTAAGACTTGTTTGTTTCGGCAAAGAATGTCAAAAATCCCTTTTTGTTGCCACTTATGAATTCATTTAGTCTGTGAAAGAGTCGCATTATCCGCACACCTCTATAATTTCATCTTGAACAATTTTTGGGCCACAATCTGGAACAGTTTTGTACTCAAGGTAAGGCGGAGAGCTGGAATGTACTTCTGAGAAGGGGAATAGAAAGTGTAGTCATAGCTTGTTGCAAAGCAGAGAATTAATTGTAATGCTGTGCCAATTTGCAGGGGTGATGAGGATCTGCGGGCGGATCACTTTGTTCTTTCGGAACGACTCTTTGTCCAAGAATATTTTAGTCTTGGGCACGTTCCTCTGTTCATGCTGGAATGGGTAATAAATCTGTAGCAATGCAAAGATCATTTTACAAGGAAAAGTAATTATTGGTTCAATAAAATAACGTGTAGGAACAAATGAACGTGTAGGAACAAATGTACATGTACATGTACATGGAAACTTTTTTTTAAGTGAAATTAAATTAATCTTATAGCAGTTACATTTCTTATATTTTTATTTTTTCATGATTCTGTTCCATTGCCTAAATTTTTCATTAAAAAAGTACATTTCTTTTTGTTTACTTAAGTTTAATAGCACTTGTAGTAGCCTATATTGGTGGTAGAGGCGATGGTTGAATAAGGGCTGAACACCGACAGGTGATGGACTCCTGAAGTGAGAACCCCCTAATTTTTCAAAATTTAAACAAGGGGCTCATGTGTTTGGACCCTAAAGCTCATTCCTGACCTTCTTTTAAAGAAGTTATTGTGGAACCATGGTTTAGGGACTGCTTTCAAAATCTGTGTCCCATGTCTGTATTGTTCTCTTTTTCCTTCACCTTTCTTCTCTCTCCCCTCTATGTTTTCTCTCCTCCTATTTCTTTCTCCAACACCTTCTTCTTTACCCCTCTTCCTCAACTTCCAAAACCATCCCCATCCTCTGGATTGCATCTTCCTCACCACTTGCTCTCATCCATCCCAAATCCGTAGAATTAATTGTCAGATGGGACCGAACATTCAGAGGTAAATATACACATAAAACCTGCCAGGTGTTGGTTCCGCAAATTCCCTCTTATTAATACCATCTGGGGGGACGACCGGGCACGGTAACGGTCGCCTTGCCTCACCTCTCGTCTTGTTCTTTTGTCGGGCCATGAGATGCATCTCCATTAGTCCAAGATGGATTGAGCTTGAGATGATGTAAGACCAATCAGAGTTTCCTGAGAATATGATGCGAGTTTGAAGCTCAAGTTATCTCTTAGCTGGAGTTGTGCAATCCCTGCTCACCAGAGAGATTAAACAGGAGCTACATGGGATGAGCATTAGAGTCTGAGTGTGCCTTCATCAGCCAATCAGCCCACTAAATGACTTGATGAAATGGTATTTCATGAACCAGCCTTAGTTTGGCCATGGTAATAGCTTGAGCTCTGCCCTAAACATAATGGCGCATTAAAACACACACACACACACACACAAAAAAAAACATGATGGTGCATTAGCTCTGTATTTATGTCATTACTGTGAATTAGCTCCAGTTAATTGCAATTGGGCCTGGATCAGAGGTTATGGATCCCTGGATCAGAGGTTATGGTCTGACATGTAAATGGGCCTTTTCTTTTGTTGGTCCGTGATGACATTGAACTCACGTTTCAAAAAACAAACAAACAAAAAATAATGGTGCATTAACTCTGTATTTATGTTGTTACTGTGAATTAGTCCCAGCTTAATTGCAATTGGGCTAATTTCCCTGGATCAGACGTTATGATCTAACATATTAACTGGGGCTAATGAAAACGGGCTTTTCCTTTTGTCAGTCTACGATGACAATGAACTCAAGTTTGAATTGTTGGTGTGGCTCAGACCCAACAACGTAGGTCCCCGTGGACCCCAATTTTTTGATGGGTTGGGGCGGAAATATGAGAGGTGCAATTTCGCGGGGTTTGGTAACATGGATGTGCTGACGAAGAATGGATGTTGATGGAATGTTTACTCTCTGATGTTTTGGCAGAATTTAGGTTGCTAAGAGTTTTTTGTGTGTACATCTTTGTTCTTGTTGTGTTAAGGCCATCAGGGGTGCCTTGTGAAATGGAGAGGGATCAGAATTGAAACTGTTGCAATTTGTCATTTGATTCATAATTCCTTACGACACTTTGAGTTATATCTCCATCAACGAATCAAGCAGGATAACTGCTCTTTGTAGTGTGAAAGCCATCCTTTTTAGTACGATGTCTTTATATCCTTTAAACAATGCATGATTTTCCCCTTTGACAGACATACAAGAAACATAGCTGACTTTGAATGTATGCAGTGCGTGCCAACTAGGAGTAAAATGTCAGACACCGGCTGTGAGAGCCGCAGTTCTCTCACACATTTTGTGCCTTGTGCAAATAGGGGGTCAGGCCCCAGAGGAGTCTATGCCAGGCCCCATTTTCAATTACAAGAAAGGACCAGTGTTCAGGTACCAGGAAAATACTTGAAAATGATTTTATGAGATTATGATATTTTGATTCCTTCCACAAGCTTTGACTTATTGGTACTTCTGTCTTGTCTATATCATTATTATCGTCATCATGTCATCATCATCATCATAACGATACTCATTACCATTATTATCGTCATCATGTCATCATCATCATCATAACGATACTCATTACCATTATTATCGTCATCATGTCATCATCATCATCATAACGATACTCATTACCATTATTATCGTCATCATGTCATCATCATCATCATAACGATACTCATTACCATTATCATCATCATCATCATCATCATCAACAAAATCATCTTCATCTCATCATGCTTATCATTTATATGCTCATCATCATTATCCTTCTCCTCCTCCTCCTCCTCCTCCTTCTCTACCACATCTTCATCATCATTACCATCATCATCATCATCTCCTCTTCTTCAAAGCAATTAACTCCTCTACCTTTCTTCTTCCTCCGTTCCATACCAGTTTCTTGCTCTATATACACGTAGGCATGCTCATCTTATGAGCCTCCCGACTTTCACAATCAAGATGTTGTGCATGTATCGTTTTTAGCGGTTATCATAATGATCCGCAAAGTATATCTCTATCCATACAAGTCTTTCTTTCTAAGAAAACAACCTCATCCAAACACAAACATATGTATACCCTCAGGCTCTCTGTCCTCCCCTCACCCTCGCTAACCGCGGCCCTAACCCAAGGCTTGAAGATGTGTGGATGATGGGTCCATTGCCAAGGACTTACGCATCTCTCCTTCTCTGTCTCCTCTCTTCTCATAATCTCTGTCTTGCTTTCCTTCTTTCTCTTTTTTTTCTTCAATCTCCCTGCCCTCTCTTTCTGATCTCCTGTTCTTCCTTCCTTTCTCTTTCTCACCCTTTCTTTCTCTTTCTCTCCTTTTCCTGCTCTTTCTTACTTTCTCCTTCTCTCCTTGGTCTGTTCTACCTCTTTGGCATCCCTTTCTCATCGTGTTCTGACCTCTTTCTACTCCCCTAGCTTTTCCATCTCTCTCTTTCTAATTCTCTCTCTCTCTTTCTCTCTCTATTTCTCTCTCTATCTCTCTCTCTCTCTCTCCCCCTCTCTCTTTTTCTTTTGATACTGGTTTGATCTTTCTCAAAACTACTTCTTACCCCCTCTCCTCAATCCTTTCACATCTCATACACTCTCATCTCCTCTGTCTGTTGGTTTGTCTGTCTCTGCCTTTCTCTCTCTGTTTCATACACTTACCATCTTTATAATTATCAATTATGTCTTTATTACTCTCTCTCTGTCTCTCTGTATCTCGTCATTCCTCTCTCTCTCTCTCTCTCTCTCACCTTGCCTCTTTGTCCCACACCATCTCTCTCTCTCTGTCTCGCTCTATCTCTCTTTGTCATCTTTTTTTTTCTCCATCTTACTCTTTCTCTCTTCAATATCCCTCATATTCTATCATCCCTCCACCCCCTTCTCTCGTCTCTCTCTCACCATCTCTCTCTCTCTCTCTCTCTCACACTTGTCTCTCCATCTCCTCTCCTCATCTCTGCCTGTCTTCCACTCCTCGATGCCTGTGAACTTGGGGGACTGCCTCGTCTCCACCCGTCCAACCCACAGGCACCATCCTAATCCAACCACAAATCTCAGCCCCAGTTTCTGAGCTGTCACAAGTCTAGCTCCCATGCCTTAGCCGTTCTTCAAGTCATCACTGTGCCCTCTTTTCCTTCATATTTTTGTCCTCCCTATTTCTTTCCATCATTTATTTGTTGAATAATACGTACACAAGAAACACATAATTATATCGATTACAAAGAAAAATGAATGAATTATACTTGTATTACAAAATCAAATATACATAAAAACATAATCAACATTTTTTTCCAGAGGTGATACTTTTCAAAATTTTCCTTCGTCTATTAACCCCTTGCTACCTTTGTTTGACGAATGCAAGAGGCGTTGGACTGCCTCACTTGACATTTGTCACATGCATAGTGTATACTCCAATGAGTGGGGCTTTTTATCCACACCAAATAAAGAGTTAACATTAACTACTTTCAAAAACCAACTTACGGCAATTTCAATAGCCTTTTGCGTCACCTATTGAAATAGCAATGATTTATTGCTTAACCAGAACTTGATTTCTATAGGATATACAGTGGGGTATTGAATTGCCCTTGCGCTAATTTTTTCAAAATTTATTGAAATTGTGTTCATTGCATGATTATGGTCAACCAGATTTATGTGTGTCTTGCCCATAGAGAGAGGCAGTAGGAGATGAAATGCTGAATACCAGACTCATTGAGATCTATGGTAGATGTGGAAAAACTTTTGACTGTAGTTTCTATATCATCAAGTTGAATGGAGCGTCTCATCTTTCACCGAATGCAAAATATTGTTCCATTGCACGAATAAAGACCATTCACTATTTGTTTCACACAACACCTCGGACGTTCACAAGATTTAAGCAATTTTTGTTTAAAGAACATACTTATCATCAAAACTATTGATTTCTGGCAGGAATCTCCCCTCTGTTAGATAATAAACTTTTCCTGCATGCAATGAATACAAATTTGCCTCCAGGGCCCTGTCTTACAAACAGTTGATATTAATTGCAACTATGTACATAAGAGATAGGAGACTGCAAACTTGCGATTGATTGGAGGACTTGCGATTGATTTGGATTCATCGTAAGTCTTTGAAAGACAGGGCCCAAAAATGTTTAAAACGAGATAAAGTTAAGAGATATATATTTTTGAAACACATTAGTGGTCACATGTTTCTTATTTAATATGAGGTAATGATCTTCCTTTAGAAACTTTCCTTACTTTATCATTGTCGATACAAGTTCTCATAAATCCTGCAGCCAATATAAAACCACCATGCACAGCCTGGTATGAGACTATCTTGAGCTTCTCTCTCAATCACTGTACAGTGTGCCGTAATCCGCGTCTCCTGAACACCAAAAACTTTGTAGGTCATCGTTTATTTCAAATTTTTCAACCCCCTTTCGCACTGGCATTGGTGAGCCCTGACGCTCAAAAGGTGATGAATGATGTGTTTATTAACATGTTCAAATATTATTACATACAGACGAGTGATGGGTATTACTTACTATATCAATCATAATTTAGTCACTTTTTTATATTAAATGTCAGCTTTTTAAGATTCTTGTGTCGGGTTGGGTCAATGTACAGTATTAAAAATATCTTTATCAAGACAGAAAAACGCATGGGTCACATGGAATTTATAATGTACTCTTTTTCTTCAATTGATTGATTTATATGCATCACCTATACTCAGATTGTAAATTATTCTTGTTTTCCTTGGTATGTTAATGTATCTTGGTAACTCATTCTTTTTCTGTTCTTTCTTTTACTTCCAAATTGCATATTGGACACAGTCCTTACTGTCCTTTAGAACGATAATTGAAAAGGAACATAGTTTTCTCTTTTCTTTTGTACAAGTATGCATTAACTCTAGAGCTAGTAATTTATTTTGCCCCTTCTCAAAGAAAATAAGGCAAGCAGAGTATTTCTATGTACTATTTCTTCACAAAGCCATTCTCTCCTGCTGTGATCGCCTGTCTTCCAGGCAGAGGTTATTTTCAAACACTCTCACTCATACTGTTTTTAGTTGGTCTCTAGTTAGGAACATAGTCTTATTTATAACTTTTATTGATAACTTACTCTTCTTTGCCTAGGAAAAGCCTAGCTGTGAGGAGAAAGGACAGTTTGATACAGGCCTTTACACACCAAACCCAGTTTATCACTTTCTGTAGTAAGATGAGAAAAATAATTCAATTTTCTTCCTGAAAGCCAGGCTATATTGAAGCCACTCTAATCCAGATACTCTCCAGCACTCAAACCAAACTTGTGCTGTAGAAGCACTTGACCTCATCTCAGGTCACGACCTTTTGACCACAAGGACGCACCTCCAAAGAGAGAGAGAGAGAGAGAGATGAAGAGGGTATGGTTGATGAGTTTAGCCCTGGCCATGGCCTCTAGGTAGTCTTATTACTCAGACTCCTTCTCTCACCCTTTCAAGAAATGGGTTACTATAAACCTTAGTTATAAAAGGAGAAAACATTTAATTTCGCTTAAAAAGCAATATTATGTTATTGTCTTTTCATCTACTTCTCCTGTTTGTATAGATTACAAAGTTAGAAATATGTGTGGGTCTACATAATTACTGTTATTTAGAAAGTTCTATCTACATTGGGGTCTGTTTGTGGGCACTATGAAAAGATAACTGTCAAATTGAATGTAGGAAGTCTTTCATATTCTACAGACCTGTTTGGTTTTTATCAGTGATGGGGGCAGGAATAGTCCACTTATTGCTTTTGTTGTACATGTAGCCCAAGTCTCTTCCATATCTGTTTTTCACAAATTATCGCTATTTTACTTCTTCTTTTCTCATCTGTTTGAAATCCACTAAAAAAACATTTAGCTAGATATCTTTAGAAAATATTACCTTCACTAATGTGCATGTACTAGCAGAAACTTGAACAAACTGTTAAAAAAAAGGAAAAGGGCAAAAAGGTATTTTATACTTTACTGAAAAGTTCGAAAAAGATCAATATAACCTCTTTTAATTCATATTCAAAGAAAGTTAAAAGTTGACTGGTGGTCATGAAATAACTTTATTGAAAAAACTATGGAAGTAAACAGAAAAAGGTTGATAATGTAGTTCTTAAAAGTTGCTTGTTCCAAAGTTTATAGTGGTCAATTTAATGCTAAAAATCAATCCTGTCCTTAAAGATAAAGACCAGTTATGGTCATGCGATTGCATTGTGAAAGAAACGTTGTGGAATCGATCAGAAAAGGTTGATCATCTAGCATATAAGTATTGGTGTGTACTGCAAGGTTCTGGAATCATCAAAATGATAAGAAATTTGGCCCAGTCGTGGTAAAATTACAAGCACTGTACACAGAAAGATGTATATGGGACTACGCACACGTGCACGACACATGCGTTTATCTCTCACAGTCCAATAGATAAACTAATATACCAAATATATCAATTAGTAGGCGGTTTCCGGGCAAATTTTGTATCATCACGAATTAGTCAAAACATATTCTTTCCCATGATTGGTAATAAAGAGCTTCCATTTCATTTTTTGAAATTGGGGCGTTTCCAATACTGGTCTTTACCTTTAACAGGTTGAAAGAACTCAACATTCTCTTTAAATGCATATCGTTTATTTAATCAAAGAACACCAGTTATTGACTTATTAGTGACCCATTTACGGGTCAGTGCAATTTCTTGCTGGGAGTGAATGATAATGGGTCAGCTGTTGCCCTGACCGATTGACCGACTGAATGGACCAACTGATGGAGGGGCTGGTCCATCCTATATTACAGGTCATTCACACTAGAAAAAGCTTATACAGAATAAATTTAACTCTCTTCCAATCTTCGGTTCACTAATAGAACAAATACGTGACTGGAACAGGTAACTTGAGTCACATATTTGTTGTGTATTAAGATAAGATTATCTTATACTCCAAACAATATGGCAGTCTTGTGTTTTGAGAAATTTATAAGCCTAAATATTAATTTTGTTTTTTCATTTCAAGAATATATATAAAAGAATGTCATATAAAATAACTAGTTTTAGGGATGTCTGCTGAAACCATAGTTTCTGTGTGTTCTTTTTTGTTGAACATTTTTCCTTTTTTTAATTTCATGAATATATAAAAGAATATATTAAAGAATATCATATAAAGAAACTAGTTTTAGGGATGCCTGCTAAAACCATAGTTTCTAAATGTCTTTTGGGTTGCGCCATGGGTATTGCTTGAGAAGCCAGCATTAACCAGCACACTCTCACAAAAAGCCCTGCCTATTTTAATATTTTTCTTTTGTTGTGATGTAACCGTTGGCATTGAACCCAAATTTGTTGGTTTATTTTCTTTAAAAGGATAATCATACCTCTGTTTCACTATAAAAAATGTATATTATAATAATTTGTTTTTAAACTCAGAACATTTTGCTATATAATGTTTGTAATGTGATATATCGTTTATATATGTTAAAATTAGGCTTAAAAAGTATATCATAAAGCTACCGTATGCAGTTTTTCATTTTGATAGCTATACAATAAAATTAACCAATGTGAATGGGGGCTAGTAAGGATATCTCAAGCAAGCTAGAGCCTAATGCTCCCTCCTAGCAGGGGGACTTCCACAGGAATGCAATCAAAGGAGGAGAGGGGTGAAACGGGAACGGAATCGGAATCGGTGCGCAAACGACTCCAAACGAAACCCCCATCATGGCATGCTGTGCGCACTATTAGTAACGGCAATCGTGGAACGTAGGAGAGTGTTTATTTTGGTAGATGGATATTTTGGGATTATATTTCAGTACTCTGCCGTTATGTTTACGTACAATTCAATGTTGTAATTGTATCCACTTGTAGAATAATATAACTGTTGACTTGTATTATATTTACAGGCTGTTTATGCAGCATGATCACATAGACTCAAGAAATCAACGTTGATTGATGTTTTCAATGTTGTTTTCAATATTGCCATCCAAGTGTGCATATAGCGTCTTTATGAATTAAAACATTTCCTCGTTTATGTATAGCCCTGATTATAAAAAGGAAATTAAAAAAGGTATTGGAATTCCTCATGACTTGATTACATAAAGGAAGTATGATTAAACAATACTTTGTTTTTATTGATCCATTATTCTTTTGCTAGAGAATGATTTTCAATCATTTTGCACACAGTTAGACAGTTAGATGTCAACCCTTTTTTGTTCTTCCATATCTCATTCTTTGTGTATGATTCATGTAGCAGAGCCTACCCTATGCATCCTTCCTTCCCTCCTCCCCTCCTCCCTCCTCCCATGCCAGGTAAACACAACAAACAAACAAACAAACAAACAAACATATAAACATACAAACTACCTAACCTTACGCCTGAGCCTCCATGCACCCCTCTCCCTCTCCCCCTCCCCTCACCCTCCCCCAAGAAAAAAAACAGACAAACAAGTTCAGTGATACATTACATGTCTCGCCCTCAAAAACACACAAACAAACAAACAAGTTCAGTGATACATTACATGTCTCGCCCTCAAAAACACACAAACAAACAAACAGTTGACATTCTTTTAGCTCCAATCATATTGTAACAATCTGCTAGGTCAAGGGAATGGCGCAACCCTCTCAAGCGAGGGCTCCCAACATTAGTCTAACCTTTGACCCGTAGCTGAATTCCGCTGTCTTGCTCTTGCTCTCGCTGCTTCAAGCTCCTCTGAAGTTGGGGGCAGTTTCGGGTTCACTCAGCGGGCCATCGTCTCGTAAATTTTGGTTTCGTGTGACACGTAATTGTGCCTTTTTTTTCAGCCCGGCATTCCTAGATCATTTTTCATAGTTTATGAAAGGAATCTTTTCGTATCAGATTCAGTTGCGTGCAAACTGAAGAAATCGCAAGGATGCAGAAGAGTCCAAGTTGAACGTATGCATCATATTGAGGTTTAGATTGAGGTACACATAGAGTGTGTTCAGGCTAGAGAAAATTCAGACAAAAATGTGTTTAAAGAAACGTCATCTAAAGAATCATCATTTAGTGGAAGGGACAGATACTCTGGAGTCAACAACATTGTATGAAGAAATGTTGTTCGAAGAAACGTTATATAAAGAAATTAATTTTGAAGAGTTCAATTGACACAACGTCTGATCAATCATCAGGGTGCGCTCACGAGAAGCTTCGATTTTACCATTTAATGTTTAGACGAGAACGGGACCCTGATTCCTAATCAACTATTTTGTAAATGATACTCAAACATGTGTTTTGGTATGCAACCCTTTGTTATACGTCTCGTTATACGTTTCTTCATACAACATTCTGGCTGGAAAAAAATAAAACTAAGTAATTATCATTAAGCTATACAATGAATTTTGGTATTCTGAATGGGTGGTAAATCCAAAACATGACATTGAATGTAGCAAATCAAGATGAAGCATTATGTCCTATCTGTAAGAGAGGTGAGCTGGAATAGGAAATCAAAATACAGTGACATAGTGGGGTCCAGCAGGTGTGTGGGCACTGGTGTCATAGGAGGGGGTGGGGGCACTGGGCTAGGTAGATGAAAGGTTATGAAGCGAGTGAAGATGTTCAGGTGCTTGTATCATATTTGTTCCTTTTTTATGCATTCCATTTCTCTCCTTTTGTCTCCCATTTTCACATCTTTTTCAAGTCAAAGTTATTTTTCTTTTCATAAAGACATTACATCATTGCTGTCTTTGTTTTGTTAATCTTTCAACTAAAAATGAATTTTAAATAGAAGTGTTTTTATCTTTTTGCTTTCATTTCTTGCAGATTTTCCAGTCTTAATTGAGTACAGTGGTGGTTTTAAGATGTAAAGGTAAGTTACAGATTTTTAGTGGACTAGAAATTAAAGTAGAAAATGTATCCACATTGAAGAAGGGAATAGAGAATAAAATTAAACAATATTGAGAAATGGAAAAGAGAGACACACACGCAGAGAGAGAGAGAGAGATGCTGAGGAGAAAACTGCACAAATTTAATAAGTTAAGTAAAGAAATACACAACGTGATGCATTGAACAGATAATTTGAGCAATAATTTCAAAATTTCAGAAATGGCTGACATTTCAGTTTTATAATAGGCTTTGGAATAATAATGCCTCTAGTACCCCAAGCTAGACTTTCTCAAGATCTAATCTGAAACAATTGGGATCATAGTATACTTTTTTCAAGTTCATGATATCCTGTCTCAAATCTGTCATGAGCATCGTAATTAGGCCAAGAGAGGGGGTGGACCAGCGATGGAAACAAAAAAAAATCAGAAAATGAGATTGGGACGGCGATGATGATTTTAGTGTCTTTTGTCACCTCATTGTCGAGAAAAAGATTCAGAAGATTAAATTTAAGAGTGGGTCAGTTCACACAAAATGTGTTCTGTTTTATTTTTGATGATCATGCAATTCCAAGATTGTTCAGATGTATGTCTCAGGCTTGGGTTCAACAAAAGAATAAATTTGGATTTAGTGTAATGTCAAAGAAAATCGTTCCAAATTATCATGACAGCAAAACCATTTCGTCCCTATTTTCACAAAGTGTCGGTAGTGAATGAAAATCACATACAATTTGCGTGCGGATTTTCCTCACTACCGTCACTTTGTGAAAATAGGAACGATTTTGTAAAATTACAAAAAATCCTAAGTCATTTATTATTGCATTTAATTGTGTGTTTTCTAAAGACACTTAAACAAAAAACATTTCATTTGACAGTAAGATATACATATTACATCATGATATAACAGACAATTTTCCTGTATGCCATATTCCAGAAAATAAAGAGAATGAACAGTATGTTTAGTGATTTATGCATACATGTAGGTCTTTTCCGGACAATAATGGAGGTAGTTGAAATCTGTGAACGCCGTGTTTGAATGTGAAAGGCCACTTGCGAAGTGAACGGCAAAGAAAGATGGGGGCCATTGGGAGACGTCTCCCAGGATGCACTATTCCCTCTTGCCCCTTCTCGTCGTCGTGTGATAATTATGTCGAGCCTAGCAGCGCTTTTTAAAATGCCATTAAGATCGGCAGATTTCCAATCCTCTCTTTTAGGGTTCATCTCAGTCATATCTATCATTATCGTGTGATTTTTATCGCTCCTGCATTTTTTAGCGTCAGACGATGAAATGTCCAAAAGAGAAGAAAAAAGTCGCTAGAGATCTTGTACATCTTATCTTTAGTCTACTCAAAAGTTGGCTGAATTATGAATTTTGAATATTGAATAATCAAGATTGCTTAGATTACAGAGAATTTAAAATCTTTGATATCATAATGATTCTTGATGACTAGTTTGATATATTTTTTTACTAAAGGAAATATGCAAGCTTTCACTTTTCCTCTGCCAAAAGTAAAAACATAATAGAAAAAAACATTTTGAATTTTGTTGATGTTAACACTTTGTTGTAGGATAATTCCTTGCTATATCTTTCAAGCAATGCATTTTTCAGCATCTCATTTTCTTCTCCAACATTTCTTTCTAGGACATAGGACTAGTATATTTTTTCCTTTGTGAGCTTACAAAATGTGACTTGTTTGTTTTTAAGATGAGTCTCAGAAAGCAGTATTTCCTAAAAATAAATTGACTTCTGTCTAGAAGAAGGGCATTATAAAGGGTGTGTGGATAGTGGATGAGGATTTAAAGAAAATACATTCAACAGGATCGCAACTACTTCTGAGAAAATCAAATGAAGGCTGATTTCAATGTCAAGGTGTAAATCCCATAGAAATCCTGTTTGGATTATGTAATATGCCGTCATAATGTTTGCATGTTTCAAAAGGTGATGGATGGAGAACTTGCCTCAATTTTATTTAGTCCAAAGATCTGACTGATTTTGAGTCTATCCACACAAGACAGTCCAGTCCATTTGTAGTCCAATTAGAAGGGAAATTATTTCAGCAATAAAAACTAAATAAAAAGTTCTGATTTTTCAAAATTTGTGTGTTGCCTTCTGTGGGGCCCACATGCTTAATCTACTTTTCATATAAAAGCCACCAGTTCTACCAATGACTTACACACGCTATAAATTATAGATAATTTATTGAGTGGCCAATATTTTATTGCAAAACATTATCATTGGATTTGTGTGAGGCAAGTATGACATTTAGTCCGTAGTCCATTCCGATTGCTCATTTTAATACTTTTGTCATATTCAGCACTTTTAAAAACATATTCAGTGAGAGAGAGAGGGTGGGAGAGAAAGAGAGAGAGAGAGAGAGAGAGAGAGAGAGGGGGGGGGGGAGAGAAAGGGTGCCATTTAGGGGAAGAGATGTGATGAAGAAGTGACTTTGGGTTGTTTGGGTTCATTGCCCCGCCGCAAGAACAATCAGTTTTGAGCAGTGAAGCACGACCGCCGCCCCGTAGGTACTATCGGTAGTGCTTCCCCAAAGGTTCCGCGTCGGCCCCTTCTATTCCCCAATCCCTCATAGATTGCTATCGAGTCGCCCCTCCTTCCCTCTCATTCGCCCCTCCATCCCACCCCCACTCCACCCCCCTTCCATGTTCTCTCCACCCTTCTTTGTAATTGTATCACAATCACTATAAGGGTGAGCGGCACACCCAGTCAGGTGCCATTTTTTTCTTCTTGAGGGGCATAAAGTGTCAATCTGCGACACAACCAATTTAAAAGTTTGTCAGTTGGCAAATATGGAATTTTTAAAGAACCTTGTTGGCAAATCGAGACATTTTTTTTCTCATCCTTCTCAATTATTATTAATTTGTTTAAACCTCTCTTGGTAAATCAAAAAATCTGACAACCTTTCTTCCTCCTTTTTCGAATTCTATGGACCACTGTTATGTTTACACGGTACCGTCGTAGGTGTAAACTAGATAGTGAAGTTAGTTAGTTAGTGAAACTAGTAACTAGTTAGTTAAGCTTCAGAGTTATTAACAATGATCTTCTAACAACGACGAGGGTGCACTCGGGAACAAAACAACAAGCCGGTCAAGCATACATTTTAACCACATGCTAGCTTAACCTCAAAGTTAATTGCGTCCATGATGCATGCAACTTTGATTGAGGAGCCCCGCTGCTCGTAGTTATCTAACTAATGCACTTGTCATTTGTAAGACGCACCTCTTGACCCCCGGGAATGGTGCGTCATTGTACCGATGTGAGTCGTACATTTTGATACCATGACGCACCTTCCGTCACAGAAAGTGACACACCATTACATTCCATTGACGCACATTTGAGTCAAACATATGACACACCATTTCATGAAAATGACTAGCCAATGACGCACATTTGAGAAACACTTCTGCTTGGAGAAAGTGACGGTCCCATTGACACACCAAATGACGCAACGTGGTAAAGTGACTTACTATGACGCACATAAGGGTCAGTATTGTGACGGACATTTTGCGGCCATGACGGTACTGTGCGTCGCGATTTTGGGGAACATGACGCAACCATGACGCACCATTCCCGGGGGTCAAGAGGTGCGTCTTACAAATGACAAGTGCATAACCTTAAGATCGCTTAGGTGTATAACTTCTAGTGAACTTTTTAAAGTTAACGATCCCTAACTACAAGATAACTTCAAAGTTTAAAAGCTATGACCTAAACTTAATGACTGTTGTGTGAACTTTACTCTTGTCTCGATGGTTTCTGAATCGAAGGTTACAGTGAAGACTAAGACAAGGGACCTGGAAAGGGCCTATCATCAACTTGATCAAGAACTCAATCTTAATCCTTCCTCTATAAGCTTAGGATCCTAGACCAACCTTGGACTCCAGAATGGCAGAAAATGAAACAGTATGACAAGTTGACAACCCTATTCTTTTACCTATAAAGGTAATACCGGTATTTCTTTAACAGCATCAGGACGTTTTTTTTCCTGCTTTGTCTTCCTGGTATTTAGAAGAGACAAAGTTTTCTTCCAAACTTTCGATGGTAATAGGGAGGATACTCAGAGCATTACATTAACATTGCTCTCCTGTCCTGAATTAGTACAGACTCTAATAATAAAAATGTCTAAAAGAGTATCTGTTTGTATTTTACAGTTAATCAAATATATTAGACAGATAAAAATGAAAACTATTGCTAGAAATTCATATTATATACCACCATTAATAACAAATTCATACAGTGTAGGCCTATAGGATTTCCTGAATACCTTAACCACTTTGTTCGGCTTCCGTTTCTTTTTCTTAGTAGAGACAAGGAGAGAGAAAGAGAGAGAGAGAGAGAGAGAGAGAGAAGAAAAAAGAGGAGAGCAGAGAGAAATAGAGAAGAGATAAAGAGAGAAGGAGAAAAAGGGAGATAAGAAAGAAAAAGGAAAGCAGAGAGAAATAGAGAAGAGATAAAGAGAAGGATTACAAGGGAGAGAAACAAAGAACGTGTAGAGCAGAGAGAAATAGAAAAGATTGAGAGAAGGATAAAAAGGTGAGATGCAGAGAGAGAAGGTGAAATGAGGAAGGAGAAGGGTTTGCTAAGACAAAAAAGAGAACAGAGAAGGGGGAGGGGGAGAGAGACAGACAGAAAGGGAGCTACAGCAAGACAGAGTAGAATCGAGCGAGGGGAAAAAGAGAGAAAGAGTGCGAGTGAAAAAGAGGGAAAGTGGGACAAAGTCGGGAAACAAATCCGTACATGCCGCGCCGTAGCGATGACAGGCCTTTTCATTGCTGAAGTAAATTGCTTTACAATGGTTTTGGGATAGGGAATAGTGGCTTGGGTGTGAGGAGAGAGCGCTGGTTCCGCAGGGATGGGACTGAGGTCCCTGAAATTATTCTTCACTCTTCCAATATTTATCCCATCGTTGTTGTTTAAATGCATGCTAAGTATATTTTCTCCTCATACAATAGCTTGTACTGTGAATAGGGAAATGGTTCTCTAAATACCTGCCAAGTGAAAGGCAGTGTTTTTTAGTTGCTGTGGAAATTTTCCATGAAAATTTTCATTGTTTCTTAGTTTTATTGATTTATTGTTTGTTTTAGAATTATTTATATCTCACCCTAATGATATGGTCGGATGATTGTGCCAGAAAAGTTTATAAAAAGAATATTATCCATTTTTAGATAAACTTGCTTTCTTTTCCCACCTAAATCATATTTTCATAGATAGATTGTATTGATATATATAATGGCAAATTTATGGCAAATTGAATCACAGAATAAAAAACATTGCCAAATATTCAGAATCAAGAAAACTTTTACAAAAAAAATCTTTTAAGAATGGCTAATGTATGTAGGGCAGTGCAGGGAAAAGTACCTCTGCCTCAAGCATTGCCTCAATTTCTGCTGTTTCTTTGAAAATCAAACTCAAATAGATTAAATTTCTTGTGTCAATACGAGTTATCCGATTGTGTAAGCCAAGAACTGTTTTGATATATTTTTAATTTGCTACACTCCCTGCTTGGTGACGCTCTGCGCCTCAAAAGTGTCAAGGAAAATTAGCCCAAATTTACTTTTTCAGATGCGTAGCATTTTGCTATAAAGGTCTCAAGCATTTGTCAGCTTTCTGTGCCCCCTTTGTAGTGATTAGTCTAAAATCAAGACTTGCCACATTTTATTTATCTTTTAGTGCTTTACTTATCATTTAATCAGAAAAATCACTGACTCTGCAGTATAACTAGTATGATAATTTCGGCTAAATATTGGAAGCTTTATTTGTGATTTCAGAGCCAGTTTTTAAAATTTGTTTTTGGACGCACGATGGCTCAGTGGTAGAGCAGTGGTCTCATAATAGGAGGTCCTGAATTTGAAACAAATTCAATGCGCTAGCGCCCTTTGGTAAAGCACTAATCCTCATTACCAAGTCCCTCGGAGAGGACTTAAAGCTGTTGGTCCCCTTGTTGCTCACTTACAAGCATACACATGCTTTCTTAGCAGTTCGGTAAAACAAATAAACAAACTATTTTACTCTAGAGTCAACTTTTCTGTAGGATCCTTACCATCAGTATAAAAGAAATAAATTCATGCAAAAAATGTTTATATCTAATCTGATAAAAGAGCATTCAATGAATTAGTAGTATCCAGTACAGACATTAATTTTGGCTTAATATTAGTAATTAACTTGAAATGACAGAGTCAGTTTACTTGAGATATTGTCTGTTTGAAGCCAAGAGGGCATTAAACAAATATATGCTTTATTACAGAGTTAATGCTCTTCTGGCTCAAAAGAGACAATATTTCCATCATTTAATTGGATAAATACATTATAACATGGTCACAAATCATTTCTATAATTCTAGTGTTTTTACCTTTTGAAATGCGCAAACATAAAATGACACAAGAACATGATTTATCTAGGCCTTACAAAAGGGTAATTGCGCTTGATTTAATGTCTAAAGAAAGTAGGCCTGTCTTCACTAGCTCGAGATTGCCAAATATCCTGCTAGTTGAACTATCCCGATCGCAAACTATCCAGCTAATTTGCGTCTTCATCAGCCCGAAGTAGCAATTAGCGGGATATTTGGTCGGGATTGTCATCCCAAGATATGTTGGAATAGTTTGCAAAATATCCCACTATTTGGCAAATATCCAGCTATTTGTCTGGTGCGTCTTCACCAGACCGAAGACTCGCACTATGCACGAACGCTGAGCAAAATATCTCGAGCTAATTTCTCAAGGTCGAGTTTCAAGTTTTGAGGTCGAATCTCGAGCTGATGAAGACGCGCCTTTTGATCCTTTTTAGTGGAGACAAATACCAACAATATCAGGTCAACAAACAAGCCTTGAAGATTTGAAATCAGTCTATCAATTTGGATAGAGTATCTTCTTGTCAGGATTTATGACATCTGACAACATTAATCTATTCTTGATACTGATATCTCATATGATCATGTCTTAAGTCGATTCTTAAGGAGTGGCTGTCAAGAAAACACAAACATTTTTCTTGAAAAGGACAAGAGGTCGAGACTCTTTCTGAGTTGATAGTTACATTTCATTTTTTATTTTTTTAATTTTTTTTATTGAAATTGATGCAGAAATCTTATATCTTAGTAACAGCAGCTGAATTCTAATGGAGTGCTGTCAGGTAAAAGACAAGCATAATTCTTGACAGGGGCAGTAATATGTCTTTTGTTGAAAGTTTTTTTCTTCTTCATATTAACTCTTTATGCGCCACTTAAAAAAACCCCCTGTGCCACATTCTTTTAGGGTCACACATTTCGAGGGAATCTTTATTGACTCTGCTGAATCAAGAGGCTATAACTCTTCACTGGATGATCATGATGAAAAATATTGTGCAGCAAAGTTGTAGACCGGAAAACGTGCTTTTCGATGAACCGTCATTTGTTATATTTTGAATTATCATTTTTATAATAATCATAATTATATAATGTTTAATTTTTCTTATTTACGGCAGTTTTTTATCCCTCTAGAATTTCTTATTTAGCAATGATAAGACATCTTCAAATCGAATCTATTAGAAAGGTGGACTTCTTACCTTTCTTTACATACCTTGCTCAAGTATTCTAACAATTCAGAAGGTTAGTATTTAGGTTGTTGAAGAAAAGAAGTTCAATAGGGAGAGACTTGAAAGTACCCCGCTCAGCCACCCTTGACAATGGGCTAATCTGCCCATTGAAATCCCTATTACCCCAGGTTATTGTCAATGTCCGGTTTAGCGGGGCATGAAAAGGGACGTCGTGGGGATGTTTTTCTTTGTTGTGCCATGATAAGTCAATAAGAAATAAGAGAATGTTATTGATTTTGCCCACTGGTATGAGCATGTAAAAATGGTATAGGCATAATATATTATATGTGATATACATGACATAATCAGCATCTTATTGAAATGTCTCATTATGAATGTTCACCGCATCTGTTCTCTCACCTTCTTTACCCCTCAATAAAATTGATTTCAAGTACATTTATCACAGCCATAGATATACAAAGAAAGAATGAATCAATCTTAAAATATAAACTATATTGCATTGTTTTCCATTTACTTTATTGTGAGAGAGCTTATTATCAGAAATGATTGACGAGTGGAGTATGCAATGAATAAAATATGGAGAACGGACGTGAGAGACATTATGAGAGAGAAATAGTGATATGAAATGAAAGGACTTTACTGTGAATAAAGATTATAAGAGAAAGAGATAAAGATGACGGCAAGACAGGATACATATTGATACGAAAATAACAATAATAATGAGATAGAGATGACGGAAAGAAAGAGAGTAAACACTGATAGCATAAGAATGAATAAAGATAATAAGAGAAAGATATAGAGATGACGGCAAGACATAGGGTACATATAGATAGGAAAATGATAATAATAATAAGATAGAGATGACGGAAAGAAAGAGAGTAAACACTGATAGCATAAGAATGAATAAAGATAATAAGAGAAAGATATAGAGATGACGGCAAGACATAGGGTACATATAGATAGGAAAATGATAATAATAAAAAGATAGAGATGACGGAAAGAAAGAGAGTAAACACTGATAGCACAAGAATGAATAAAGATAATAAGAGAAATATATAGAGATGACGGCAAGACATAGGATACATATTGATAGGAAAATAATAATAATAATAAGATAGAGATGACGGCAAGAAAGAGAGTAAACACTGATAGCATAAGAATGAATAAAGATAATAAGAGAAAGATATACAGATGACGGCAAGACATAGGGTACATATAGATAGGAAAATGATAATAATAATAAGATAGAGATGACGGCAAGAAAGAGAGTAAACACTGATAGCATAAGAATGAATAAAGATAATAAGAGAAAGATATAGAGATGACGGCAAGACATAGGGTACATAATTATAGATAGGAAAATGATAATAATAATAAGATAGAGATGACGGAAAGAAAGAGAGTAAACACTGATAGCATAAGAATGAATAAAGATAATAAGAGAAAGATATAGAGATGACGGCAAGACATAGGGTACATATAGATAGGAAAATGATAATAATAATGAGATAGAGATGACGGCAAGAAAGAGAGTATTACACTCATAGCATAATAATGAATAAAGATAATAAGAAAAAGATATACAGATGACGGCAAGACATAGGGTACATATAGATAGGAAAATGATAATAATAATAAGATAGAGATGACGGAAAGAAAGAGAGTAAACACTGATAGCATAAGAATGAATAAAGATAATAAAAGAAAGATATAAAGATGACGGCAAGACAGGATACATCTTTCTTTCATTAGTTTTATTCATTCTTATTCTATCACTGTCTACTCTCTTTCTTGCTGTCATCTCTAGCTCTTTCATTAATTTGTATTCATTCTTATTCTATCAGTCTACTCTCTTTCTTGCTGTCATCTCTATCTCTTTCTTTCATTATTTTTATTCATTCTTATTCTATCACTGTCTACTCTCTTTCTTGCTGTCATCTCTATCTCCTTCTTTCATTTTTTTTATTCATTCTTATTCTATCAGTCTACTCTCTTTCTTGCTGTCATCTCTAGCTCTTTCATTAATTTTTATTCATTCTTATTCTATCAGTCTACTCTCAGGGAACACTTTTATCACTAGAGTCTTCGTCACTGCTCGATTCGTCGGAATCAGAGTCCATGCTCCATGCTTCCATAGTAACAAGATCTCGAGCCTCCTCTACACTAAACACACGTTGACGTTTTCCAGCAGGTGCCATCGTAACATCAGTAAAAAAAATCCAAAGAAAACCGCTAAATACACGGTAATTTCGAATGTAACACTATGAAGAAAAACAGTTTACCGGAAAGTGTGCGATGTATACAATGTAAACAATAGTAAACGCAACGCGTGGCTACACACTGCGAGCGGTATTATGAATGTCTAATTGACTCGTATACATCTGTGCAAAAATGCGAAGTTGGCACGCCTACGTCCGTGCAAATCGGCGAACAAAGCAAACAAAGAGTTAAAGCAAATTATTTTTTTCTTATTTTATTTGATCAATCATTAACCATTACCCAAATTGAAGAGTTTAGAGAGCCTCTGTAAATGAAAGTTCTTCTGGCAGTGGGAGTTTTTATCCCTTTCTCGACTAAAATTAGTTTTCTATCTCTCAAAAAAGTTTTATGTATTCACAGCTCCTAGAATGATTAACATAGACCATGCTATTTATCACCTAAAATAAGAGGAACACTACAAAAGCTTTTATTTATTTATATTTATTTGTTTATTTATTTATTCATTTATTTATTGTTTTCTTCTTTCATCTTTTTTTCTTCTTTCTTTCTTTCTTCCTTCCTTTCTTTCTTCCTTTCTTTCTTTCTTTTTTAAAGTTTTGTTTGGGAGAGGCCTTAACCAAACCACAAATGGGCCTCTTTTCTAGTTCAAATGCTCTGTCATAGCTTCTCTTGAAAATATCAATCTTCCAATGTTTTTCTTCATACAGCAATGATTTGGCATTTATTAACTTATGATTCCACCAGCCATAACCACGTGAAACCCACCTGGTGAAGGTATATTAATGTAAAACAGATTTTTCTTTTGTCTTGGATAAGGATATTTGTCTTCAGGTTTGGGGAAGTCAACTCTTTGATGGTATCTCAGAAGACTCTGAAGCTGCGGGCAGTTTAGATTTCAATGGCTGTTTGTGTGGCTTGGCAAAGATTTGTTTGTTTAAGATAAAATCTGATGATTTTGAATCATTGTTTCATATAAAAACAACAGTACAGACTTATATGTCAAATTTAAAGGGACTTACATGTACACAAATATATTTGTTTGTGTTGTACATGCCCCTTTTTTCACATTATCATGTTAAGGGTAAATTAAAATTGGGGGCAGTATTTTTATGACAATGAAATGGAATCAAATTGGCCATGTATCAGTCGATCAATAAACAATATTTTGATGGAGACTATTAGATCAATAGAAAAACATAAAAGCTAGATGTAATTTAGATATCAAATATTATTTGAAATTTGATTTTGAGAAAGGAATTTTTAAAGAAACAAATCTATGAGATTTGTCATTAAAACTGATGCCTCCCACCATATTTTATGTACATGTAGGCCTATTGCATGAACAAATATTGAACATTATTTGTTAATAGATTGAAGGGCATATATGCACATAATAGACAGTTGGCTCTCAACTGACATGAAATTACAAATTTAATCAATGAAAAAATTTGAAAAATATCTTGAAATCGATTAGAGAAATGAGAAAATTATTGACTTATCAATATGATTTCTGATATATTTGAAGGACCCTTATCCTTTAATCACGGTAGTTTTCCCTTAAAGGTAAAGACCATTATTGGCAACGCCCCAATTTCAAAAAATGAAATGGAAGCTCTCATTACCAATCATGTGAAAGAATATGTTTTGACTAATACATGATGATAACAAATTTGCCGGGAAACTGCCTACTAATTCATATATTTGGTAAATTTATTTCTCTCATGGTCTGGTGAGAGAGATAGGGTAGTCCCATATACATCTTTCTGTGTATAGTGCTTGTAACTTTACGAAGAATGAGCCAATTTTTTTATCATTTTGATGATTCCAGAACCTTGCAGATGCTAGATGCTAGATGATCAACCTTTTCTGATCGATTCCACAACGTTTCTTTCACAATGCAATCGCATGACCATTACTGGTCTTTGCCTTTAATATCATACCTCCCATCCGCCCATCTCTCATCTGAGGAAATCATCCTCTATCTATCCAAGAAATCGTCTTCTAATGTCATCGTCCTAGAGAATGAAACTAGCCCCGGGGCTATCCAGCGCGGCCGGGACTGGCAGGGACGCGAGGGACGGAGCAATCGGAGGCCTGATTCTCTGTACAAATACTACCCAGTTCTCTCATGTCACTAAGCATTAAATCGCTCGCTTGCATCCCAGAATCAGGAGGTATTCATAGTGACGTTTCGCTTCATTTTATGTCATGGAGGTTTTTCCTTTTGCAATGTTTGATATAAAATGACAATTTGAACTCTGGTAGTATGGACTGCTTTTACATTTTAAGATGAATCATTTGAATTTGTCTGGCAAGATTCTGTAATTGTTCACCTGAAAGTGACCTTCACAGCTGAGGTAGTGATAGAAATTATTTTTTAACATAATGTTTGAAATTACAGAATCTTCAAACCTATTTTTAAACAGAAAAATTAATTATTCAATAGAATTATATTATACAAACAAAAATACAATTAAATGTCCCAAACTAACAATCTAAGAATTTGCAAACCTATTATTGAACAGAAATGTTATTATTTGATAGAAGAAAAAAAGATAATAATTAGATAAATAGCCAAAACTATAACTTTTCTGCTGAAAGCAAGAAAGGTGTCAGCTCATACTACATGTACATGTATAAGACAAGAGTAAAGGCCCGGTCACACAGGGAGGACGCATGGGGAACCCACGGCCAGCGCATTGGAAATTTGCAATTTTGGTCAGTGCGTTGTCGTGCGCCCAACTTTTGTCGAAGCTACAGCGAGCTGACACCAAATGCATAGCGTGTTGCTAGCGCGCTGAGCGCATACAGGGCGCATACAGTGCGCATACAGACCGTACACAGAGCGCACATGATAACAACTTCCACGAATGCACAACGTGTTGCTAGCGCGCTGGACGAATGGTCCACGCATGCACCGCGTTCTACGACGCACGGCCAGCGCATTGGAAATCGGAAAAGAACGTGTGCCTAACTTTTGTCATAATTTTGGGTAAGCTAGCGAGCTGACACAAAATACACGGCGTGTAGCTAGTGCGCTGTGCGTATACAGGGCGTGTGCTCCGCGTATGTCTGGCGCTGGTCTAGCGCGCTTCACGCATGTCTGGCGCTGGTCTAGCGCGCTCCGGCGCATGTCTGGCGTGCCTTTGGCGTGTATATTCATGCGTCGAGCTCGGCGCACGTTTTTGAGCATGCTCAAAAAATCCCGACGCACACAGCGAATGACGACGCATGCATAGCGCTGGTCCAGCGTTGGTCCAGCGTTGGTCCAGCGCGCTCGACGAACGAGTAACGAATGATGACGCACGCCTAGCGAACGACAACGCACTGGCCCAAATTGCAAATTTCCAATGCGCTGGCCGTGCGTTCCCCATGCGTCCTCCCTGTGTGACCGGGCCTTTACTGCCTCTCCAGTTCACAACAGATGAAATAATTGATGTCTTCTAAACAATTTTAATGGAAAGTAAATTGTAGCTGTGAAATAAAAATATAAAGAAAGCTAAGAAAATCAAGGTTTTTCCTGATAGGTGCATAACATGCAAGATTATATAGACATAAAATCGCTAAGTTCCTGGTAATTTTTTTGTTTTGTTGCTGGTCCATATAGCCCATATGATTTAGAATAAGGAATTCAAAATTGATTTCAGCCATTCATTTCCACGATACATTTTTTATTACCAGAACTCAAAATGAGATTTTAAGCAAATTTTACAGACAATATAGAGCATCAGAATAGCTAACTCCAGGCTCTCTTCTAGTCCTTACTCAGCGGTGACACAATCGACAGGGGAATTGTAATTAATTATTCATTTCCTTTTAAATGAGGAACTAATTAATGATTAATTGTCTAGGATATTGAAGGGAATGTGGCACTAGAGGTCTTTTTTTTCTGCTGTCTCATCTTAAGCTCATTCATAATGCTGTGATGTTGTAAGAACTTGATGAACTTAGGGAGTATTGGTTTGTTTAATCAACCGATAATGTATTCTATTATTTCAAAAACTTCTCTATGTGTTAAATAAAGATGATAGGGATGTTAATCTATCTTCAGGTTTTATATATTTATTTATCAATTTGTTTTGGGTGGGGGGGGGGGGGGGGTGATAGGCAAATGCAGTAATACAAAAAAAGTGCTCCAGATGAATTTTGAGTGAAAGTTAAAATACTAAATCGACACCTCTGTATTGTAAGCCAGTTTTATTAATATTTGATTAACTAATATTTCTATAATTCGTTTCTATATATTTGATTGGTTTAGTCATACTGATTATCACTTTTTTCAGCTCAATTCAATTCTCATTTATTTCATTCTCTGTCAAAAGTTACATTGATACAAAAGATACAAAATAATTCATATATAAAAGACAATATTGAAGTTTGCAAAGCCTCTCCAATTCAAACACTCGCCATATTACATATTGAACAGAGTTTTATTAGTTCGTAATTGTCCTGAGAATATAAGTCCTTCTTTATTATTATGATGGGGTTGTAGTCTAGATATCACATCATCTGTATGGAGCCAGAGGGGCATTAGCTCACCCAGTTTACCAAGTTCAACACAGACTTAAAGTCCTTCTGGTCATATTAGCTCCTTTAGGAATATTTGGCCTGTCACTCCGTTTCATTTCTTAAACAAACATTTGGGTTGAACTTGCTTGTTTTAGCCAAATAAAGGCCGGAAGTGAAAAAAGAAAACATGATTCTTGCAGTCGACTTTGACTTTGTCTTCTAAGGAAATTGCCTCAATTGGTAGACGCGTCTACGAGGGTCCCGGGAGATTCCCCCTTCTCAACTTTGACTCAGTGTACCCTAGAAACCCACAAAAAAGGTTGGAGGGGAAGTTGCGACAAGATATAGTATTGATAGCATGTCATCACTGATCCATAGGCTGCTTGTACAATACATTTATTTTATAGGAGTTTTCGTGGTATAGTGGTTTATTCACTTGACTACCAATCCAAAGGTTGAGGGTTTGAATCCCAGCCTGGCAAGGTATTTATTCACACTTACCACTCTCCACCCAGGTGTTAATGGGCACCTGGTAATTACAGGGGTAATAATATTTGCAGAGCCCTCCGGAAGAGCAGTATTGATGCTGATGAGGCTTTCCTGGGTAATCAATTTTTTAATTGTTAGTATTAACTTTATGATGCCAAAAGAGATTGAGCTAATTGGTTGGAAAACAAATGAAATGAATATGATTTTTGACTGGTGTGTGTATGTTGCTTTAAGCCATGAAGATTACTTGGAAACAGTGAGAAAAGTAGGTTATGTAGTATGATTAGAAAGAAGGTCAAGTAGGTGTGTTTCCATTAGTCTGTACGAGCATGAGTTTGAGATGAACATGATCAGGGGGGTGTTTTACAAAGATCCTATGATAAACTTATCTCTTAGTTGGACTTAACAGTTATGAAAAGCTGTTAGTATCTTTGAAAATATTTTGTAAAAGTTATTTTAAAAGACATAAAATGTTGATTCAAATCATTCATATTTTCTATTATCAAGGAAATTTGATGTTCTTGATGTTGAAGTTATGAAAAGTCTAAAAATACTTGAAATTATTGCTTTTGAATATATTTTATTTTAAGGCTACAAATGGCTCTGCATAATTTTTAAGTCCATCTTAGAGTTAAGTTCGACTTCGGTTCTTTGTGAAACAACCCCCTGCACTGCTTAAGAAAACAAGATCTGAATTTGACGTCCTTGTTTGCACTGCCCTGAATGGAGCGATACTTCATTGCTTGAGGAATTAGCTCAAGGTCCAAGATGAGCAAGAGCCGTGACAAGGCACTCATGTCACTTGGAAAGGCATCAATCTACATTGGCCACTCCATACCCAGGAGAGGAATGGGTACCTGGTAGGGTGATGAAAGTCTTTGTGTAAGTAATTGCCATATATACCCTCACGGTGACGATATGGGTGGAATACTCCCCAGGGAGTGGAGATGGTGCACATTATGCCCACTCCATACCCAGGAAATGGGTATGGTGACGAGAGCCTTTGCAGTTTGCATAAGTAATTGCTATATCCTCACTGTGACCATATGATAGGAATACTCCCCAGGGAGTGGAGATGGTGCACATTATGGGTGAATGAATCCGATGACTGTGGTAATAATATCTGTTACGCACTTAGAGATGGTATTTTGTATTAAGTGCTATATAAATCCGGATTATTATTTCATTTTCACTAGTGATATCATACAAGTCTTCATAGTTTTGCGCTCTCTTCACTTTCTCTCTCTCTCTCTCTCATTCTCTCTCTCTCTCTCTCTCACACACACACTCACACACACACATTCTCTCCATTTTCTCTTTCAATTCATCCCTCCCTCTTGCTCTCCCTCCCTCCTTCACTCCTTCCCTCTCCTTCATTCTGCACCCCCTCTCCCTCTCCTTCTCCTTCACTCTGCACCCTCTCTCTTACTCTTTTCACACTGGCAATATTTTGCTTAACCCCGTACTATAGGTGGGGTTAAGGGGGGGTCTTAGCCCCACCTATAGTATGGGGTTAAGCCTATTCCACTTTCTGTTCAGACTGGTTTTTACCAAAGTGGGCTAAAGTTGGCTAACCCCACCTATAGTACAGGGTTAACTAACCCTGCAAAATAGCAGGGCTAACTCCGCAATTGTGGTGCTAACTCCTGCTAACCCCGCAATTGCGGTGCTAAGCAAATGAATGAGAACAGAAACGAAAAATAGTCCGGTACTACGCAATGGAGCGTATCGCAGCTGGCCAGATGCGAAGTATGTCCAATCATAACATGCACGATATCCGGGGTTAACGAAATGCAGTGAGAACAGCGGGAATTTTCTTATTCCGGAATAGGCGCTAGTACGGGACTAAAAACAGCGTGTGTGAAAAGCCAAATAAAATAGTCCGGGGTTAAGGATAGTACGGGGCTAAGCAAAGTACGGGGTTAAGCAAAACCAGTGTGAAAAGAGTATCTATGTATTTGATGTAATTTTGTAATCACCTGATTTGCCCATCCGCCAGTAAGATGCTATGAATCACTCTGAGAAAAGATTAAAAAAACGAAAAATTCAGTAATATTAGCTCCTCTCCTAAAAAAAAAATATAAAAGATAAAATAGAACTGTGTCATTCATTACTTCCTTGCTCTTATTAGAGAACCAATTAACACAGAATACTCGACTCTGGAATCTTGTGGATGATGACTAGTCTTCAGGTCAAAGGTCATCAAAGTCATTTCTTGAACTGTGCTGACATTCATGGACAAAGTCAATGACTTTATGGACAGGGCCATTGAGGCAGAAGTCGGCTGAAATTGTGTCCCTGTAAAAAAACCTGAATTCTTTTTTGAAGAAGTGCTTATTTGAGCTGTTTTAAATCTGAGCCCATTGCTTCCTAGAACCGGGTCGTGCCTGTTTTTAAACTAGTATAGCGAATATAGTCACGAAGTACTGGTGATTGGAAGGATGTCTGTTTTGAGCTCCTGCACAGCATTTTTGTCCTTTAACAAGACATTTTATCTGCATTGCCTCTCTCTACCTAGGTGTATAAATGGGTTTCCACTAGGATGAGAATATCATAGGGTTTAGCAACTGTTTTTTTATAAGCTTGGAGAGGCAACCAGCAGGAATGCTCCTAAGGGAGTGGAGAAGGTGCACATATTGAGGGCAGGCTAACTGATGACTGGTGATGAGTTTCATTTGTGCCAAAAATGTCATTGTTAGCCAATAAAAGTATGTCAAAAATAGGAAGAGGTTGTTTAAGGGAAAACCTTTGCCAAAGAAAAAAAAAGCAGAAAAAAAACACCCATTAAAAAGTGACTTAAGAGCCTCGTATTTGTGAGATGTTTCTCTATCTTGATGGCTCTACATGTACATCCTGATCTGAGCTTAAATCATTTATAATCATTCACATATAACATGGTACCATTTGCAATATAAAAATTCATAGCTGAGCTTTAAATTCAATTCCAACCCTGCTGATGCCAGACCCCCAAAATCTGTTTCAGAGAGGACACATTATTTCCCCGCTGTCGGATTTCGATGAGACGCAGTAAAGCAGAGAGAATGTGTCCCTTGGTTATAAGTGTCTTCAGCATGTCTCTACCAAGGTCCTTAGTGACTCTTAAAATTGAGGTTAATAGAAAAGAGAAAAGAGAAATACTTTGGAATCGAGCCCCATTTATTTTTTGGGTTGAGAAATGAGGACGCAAGTAATTTTCACCAAGGACCGTCACCTCCCCACATTTTTTTCTCATGATTTTTTAATTATTCCGAGGTCAGTTATTGTTTTCCAGGGCCTTTTGAAATGATGTCAAGCCCCATCACACTCGAGGGTGAGCCGTGTTTTTGTAGGAGAGAGAAAATGTTATCATTCAGCATTTTGATAGAATGTGAAAATACATTCAGGGTATCTGGCAAATTGGCATCCGCAACAGTTAGAGGTATTAAAAGTTGAGTGGTTTGATGATCACTTGACTGTGGATGTGAAGGTTATGGACATGGATTCAAGCCATGTCAAGGCACCATTGTCCTTTGGATGAGATGGGGGGGGGGGGGGAGAGAGAGAGAGAGAGAGAGGGATTGAGGGGAATAATAAAGTAATAATGAGGGAAGTATAGATTTTCAATACATCACCCTCTAGACCTTCTTGCACAGAGATGGTCACATGAAGATAGAGAGAGAGAGAGAGGGAGAGAGAAAGAGAGAGAGAGAGAGAGATTGTAAGAAGGCTAGACAGACAGAGATAAAGAGAACGAGAGTGAGAAAGAGAGAAAGAGAAAGATGGGGGCCAGACAGACAGATAAAGAGAGCGAGCAAATTAGAGCTAGAGTGCATGCGATGAAGAAAGAGAGAAAGAGATGGAGAGGGGAAAAAATCTTGTGGGAAATAGTGAGGGTGATATTAGATCTATAATTCATCACTCTGCCAGACAGTAATGTGTCACATTCACAGCTATGTGATGGGGATGCATCTCCGTCATGCTCTGAAAACTGCCCCTATTTCCAACCAACGCTGACACATTTCTTGTATTTGGATCTAAATCTCATTAAGGGTACTGTTATAAGATGATTAGGGGAGAGACTCTTTGGATATCGTATGACATCAATTGATGCAAAATTATATTAAGAGTGGGATTCGCAAGAAACAAAATCCTTGAATGAAGTATTTATCACAAAGTTTAAGGTTATTTTGGCATTTTTGAATGAGTGTACTTGTATTGTAAATGCTTTTAAGCAAAGAAGTTTCACAGCATTCACTTGCTCAAAGCAGAGAATTGTGGAAAGACCATTTCAAAGCTTACGGTAAATAAAAGAGTATTATCTTTGTGAGGAAGACAGGTTGCATTTATAGAGAGGTAACCACTGAGACAAGTTTGACTGTATTTGATCAAAGTTAGTTGCACAAAGCTTGAAAATGTAAATGACAGCTATCATTACATTGTAATTAATAATGGTAATTGGGTCTTAATTACCTGGGGTAGCCTCATCAGTTTTTAGTACTGCTCTTCATGCAGGAGAGCTTCTTCTTTGGCAATCTCCTCCTCATTCTGTTTGATTCTGGTTTGTACTACATGTAGTAGCAGCAATTCACTTGCATGAAGCTTGCAGTGATTTTCTGAAACCACAACTTTGTGAATAACTGATTTTAGACGTGCTCTATTTGGCAGCATTTGCTTTCACAAAGCAAGATGGGAATATAGTCAAGAATATCTTTGAGAAGGTTTATCTTTAGGAAGACAAAGATGGCGATGTAATCATGTAAATGATTGAGATCATCACACCTAGATGGTTCCATCATTTGGGGGTAAGGCAATGACCTATATTTCTGCTTCCAGTCAGTCCCACCTGCTCTCATCTTGCCACCTCTTAAAGATTAAAGATGCTTTGGGGAACTTCTCGCCCGCTGCTGAATTCTCTCAAGAGTGTTTCAAACCTAGCCAAGTTCCTCTCTCCTTGAAATCACAGTTGTAGAGGTGTCGGAGTCGAGTGGTTTTAACACGTGCCTGGAGATGTGAAGGTCGCAGGTTCAAGCCTTGACTCAGCACTAGAGTCCTCTGGCAAGGCATTAATCTGCATTTGCCACTCTCTACCCAGGTGTTGTATGGGTACCGGCAGGAAGGAGTTCCTTGAATGCAATGAGCACAGAAATCGGTAGCCTAGCTAGAGCAGGGGTAATATTGGAGTACCTTGAGCACCTTGTGTGGTGGATGTGTGCAATATAAACATATTCAATATTCTTCTTCTCATTCTTCTTATAATTACTCTCATTTCAATCAAGTGTTGCCTTAATTGATTTCTCACAAAAGATCTTGAGAAATGCAAAATATCCCAATAAAATAAGCTTACACCACTAGTGCAATGTGAACTTTTAGCACACCACAATGGAGATGGGAGTTGGTCTAATTTGTTCAGTTTTTATAGATTTTCAAGCTTGAAATTATCTAGGAAAGGGGTAAGGTGCCGGAGCAATTGACCTCCAACCTTTAGATTTGAACTTCCTCTTTTTGAACATAGACTTAAAATTGTTGTTAAGCTCAGCCCTTTCCCCACAATTGCCACACTTTCTGGTGGTAATTTTCAGACCATACTCTTTCTACTAATAAATGCCTTATTTTGACAGGGAGAGAGTTGTGTTGATGTATCAGGTTGAGAGAGAGAGAGAAGAAGGAAGACAAAATTAAGAGAGAAAAGGAATGCCGTCAGAAAAAAAAAGACAACAATTATGCAATGGATTTTAAAAGAAGGACAAAGGGACTTTGTTGTAAGGGAGAAAGTTAACAGTTTGGATCAAATGATATAAAATAAAGAGAAGAGAAGGAAAGATATGAGATGATATGAGCAGGCAAAAGAATTGCAATAGCCCTGTGTTTATTCACATCTCCTTTAGATTGCATATGGAACAAAAGCCCCCCCCCCCAAAAAAAAAAAAAAAAAAAGAAAAATAATAATAATAATAAAATAAAAAAAACACAACACAACAACAATAACAATTAAAAAAAACATATAAAAAAAGAAGAAAAAAAAGAAGATAGATATGATTGCTATACACCAAGATGTTAATCATGTTCATAATCAAATATAAACCTATAAAGAAAACATAATCAACATTTTTGGATTCAGACAGACAAAAATAGAGAAACTTATTATTTTTCTTATGTGAAATGGGCCAGAGGGGAACCACTTCAATAAAAGACACTTGATCATTTTCTCATTACTGAGGGTGTGAATTATTGGAACAGTTGTTGGGTTGTAACTTACTTTTGACTGAATTGATTTTATTTTACTTGCCAAATAGCTGTTTTTCCCCACTCTAAACTTGCACACTTGTGCAACCATCAATTACCAGTGGTTCAGGCTCTCCTGTCAGTGGCATCATTCACACTTACAATTTAACCTGTTGAACAGTGCTACTTATTCTTGTTTTAAAGCTTCCTTTTCTAGTTTTGTTTCTTTGCATATACCATTGTATTGTAATAGAAATTTTTACAATTTTACAAAAATGTAATAATGTGAATGATGATGATCCAAATTATAGTTATTAAGTTAATCTTTTTCTTTTCCCGGCATACATGTACTCTTGTTTTGTATTCACTGATTTTTCTTTGTGTTTGCTGAATAAATAACAATGATAATAATGATAGTTTAATTTTTTTTTAAATATAAAATCAAGAGCCAGAATTGCATTCACTCCATGTAAATAGACACAAGTTAATACCATGTTAAATAGGAAATCCTGGTCCATCCTATCATAAGAAACCAGGGGAGTGTTTCACAAAGATCCTAAGTAGAACTTAACACTAAGTTGGACTTAAAAATTATGGACAGCCATTGGAGCCTTTAAATAAAATATATTCAAAAGCAGAAATTCAAGTATTTTAGACTTTTTATAAATTCCACATCAAGAACATGATATCCCCCATGATAATAGAAAATATGAATGATTTGAATCAACATTTTATGTCTTTTAAAGTAACTTTTACAAAATGTTTTCAAGGATGCTAATGGCTTTCCATAATTTTTAAGTCCAACTTAGAGTTAAGTTCTACTTAGGATCTTTGTGAAACACCCCCCTGGTCCATCCTATCATAAGAAACCAGAAGGACTTGGCTAAGCCTAAAGTAAAGTAAGTAAGTAAGAAAAAAAGCCCCTCTGCCTAGGAACAGGCAATATGTAACTTTTTTTTAATAACATTTTTCTTAGCGAGTTTCAATGTCATATACGGTAGATCAGATATTTCCATCTCATGTTTGTAATTTCTTTTCCCATGGCTTTTTAAAGCTTTTTAAAGCTGTCCAAAGCTAAATCTCCCTCCACTCCCTAGTCCAAGTTCTCATGCTGATTTGTTGTCTTTTATCTTGACATGTACACAATTCATTCCAGCCCATCAAATTTTGAGGAGTGCCTTTAGGAACGATACGATCATATAGCGCCAGTTTGGAGCCAGAAGGGCATTAACTCACATACTTTAATACAGGGTTAATGCCCTTCTTACTCTGAACAGAGGATAGACAACATTTGTTACCCTTATCACCGACTTTGATGGAATGGTATGAAGCGATACCATTCTCCAGCAAGTGACTGTTATCAAACTTCTCGTTATTGCCTCTAAGAAAATTGTCTCTTATCGTTCATGAACCGGGAATGAGATTGAGGACAGGTGAAATTGTAGACATCTTTTTTCATGACCAGGGAAAGTAAAGTAAGAGGGGTTGGCTGTCAAAACTTTGGAATAGAGATTGATTGGAAAAGTTTCAAAAGGGAGAAAGGCAATCACCTAAAATCACTCAATTGATATAAAGGTTATCTCTCGGATAACTTTTTCATCATATATTGTTTGAAATAGAGTTGTTTTGCCACTTGCCTTTTCTCTATGTGGATAAAAATAGACAAACCATGTAAAAGCAATTACTTCCTGCTTTTTCCTCATTTCCAATCTTATTTCAGGAATATTTAAAAATGTTTCAAATATAATATAAATTTAGGCAACATAAATCCATAGTCTCTTAATATGGACGATGGTAATGTTATAACATTGTCATTTAGTGAGTTATCCCTTCAAAAAATGAAGAAATATTAACAAGACTGGGTTATCTTTTAGTACATATTTAGTAGCCTGCTTTTCACGCATTAGTAAAGAGATTAATAATAGTTTAACAAGTTTTTATCAATTTTTCAAAAACTGAATAGTACATTTAAGAACTTTACATGAATTTGAATACAGTTGTAAACTGGGTTATTCCTTTTTGTAATACAAGTATATTTGTGGAATATTTGGTAATCTTTCATGTCTTTATCTATTCCGTGAGCCACGGTCCTGTCACTATTTATCTTTTTCGAAAGATAATGCTCTTGATGAAGATGGATTGCCTCATCATGTGTGAGAGAATAGCTGCTCTACTTCCTACTAACCTTTTAAAGGGGATTCCTTTCTACAAGGACAATATTTTGAAGCGCACGTCTCTTTCTCTCTGTCTAATGAAAGTTTGTTAAGGTTTTAAGACATGAATATAAATGTTTCAAAGATATATTTATTCTGGATATCTTTTTCATGAGATATGCACATGATGAAGAAAATTATCTTATGGAATTGAATTGAAGTGTAAGAGAATAACTGTTCTACTTCCAACCTTTTAAAGGGAATTCTTTTAAAACATGCAATATTTTGAAGGCAAAAATACTCTCTCGCTCTTTTACATTTGTTTAAGGTTTGATTAATATATATGGATATATATAGGATATTATTTTTGATAGACAATGCTTATGAAGATGAATTGCTTCATGATGAAGTCGATTTGGAGTATCCTGAGTCACTGAATTATACTGAGCTGCATTGCATCTATATTCATGGCAGTTATGTTCAGTATCTTGACTTAGCCGCAGGAACTATCTGAACTTCTGACCTTAGAGGGACCAGCATGAGCATGTCCTTGATAGTACTTGACCATGACGTGACCTTCTCACCTCCTTCTCTTCACATTCACATCATCTGAACTGGATGCCAAACACATTCTATTGTTCATAGGATTATGACACATTGTTGGTTGCTTGCAAGAAGGCCATAACACCTATGTGCTGTTAATAATGGTAGTAAGGGCCTTCTCGCAGGCAGACGACGACATGCTTCTGGACAGTGATTGCTCTGGACTCTAAGTGAATTCTTAAATCCTATCCTGGACCCAACACTTTACCTTACCCTCAACCTGAACCTTAATCTGAATCTGAACCTAAATCTGAACCTAAATCTGAATCTAAATCTGACCTGAAACTCAATTGCAACCCTAACCTAACCATATTCTCTTGACAAAATAGAGTTTGGAACAATTGTAGCCTTAGCAAATGTCAGAACACCAATATTATGGTGCCTGTGTGAAGCCTACAGAAATGAGAGATTTCAGTAGTCAACGGGTTAACCTTCCTGTTGTCCGGTGAGGGCCCTCGATCCTAACTCTCAGAAGACGATACCGTACTACCTCTACCTATTTGCTGTATTATTGTTGTAGGTTTAATAGGGCCTACAGAGTTTAATTTGCTGTATACGCCCTCTTCTTGGTGTTCTCACTGCTTATGTCGTCTGCTCAGAACCAGAAGGGAGTAACTTGTAACATTTTACACAGACTTAATGCCCTTCTGACTCTCAACAGACCATGTATACAGATTGAATGTTGTGCACACCCCCAGTATGGTGCTGTTAATCATATCTCCTTTCGATGGAGCTGTTACCACTGACAGTGTACAGAATCTAATTATGGTGCACACCCCCTCTCAATAGGGCTATTCATTCTACCTTGGAGTGTGTACATTGTGGGGACCATCCTTCCTCACTTCAGGTTTAGAATTAGAGTATGAGGTTCTTGGCTCTTGATCACCAACCTTTTATGAAGATAGTTGGTCTTTTCGTTTTCAGGAAGATGGCATCTCTTGAAGCCAGAAAGGTGTTTACTTTCAACTGTTCATGTTAAAGGTACTATGTCCCTTTTGCAGCCAACCTCAAATTCTGTAGAACTTTGCAGGAATTATGAATATGTCATGTATGTCCTATCTGTGAAATTTAAACGTTAGCAGTGTCCTCATATTCAAATTATGCAAGGAAACCCGTTTACTTGCTAGACTTCACTGTCAGACACTATTGAGTGACTGACTGGCTTTTTTTCTTCTTTGGTAATAACATATACATGAAAAGAGTTGTAAAGGGTACATGAGCATTTGTCTACATCAATAACCCACTTCTTGTGATGGCCAAGATTAAACTGATTGAAACTTTGCGCAGCATAAAACGTATGACCATTCGGTACAATTGTCTGAAAATCAAGACTATTACTTTTGGGCTCTATAGCCCTAAAGTCGATTTGATAACTAATAGTCATTATTTTCCCACTTGAAGACATTTCCAAGCCCCACCTTTTTTAGGGAAGTTCTAAATAAGTATTATCTTTCAAATGCAGTTGGAATTTAACTTTTTCATTTTTTTGGCCTGCAAATGGGACATAGTACCTTTAAGTTAATTATTCCCTTCTCACAACAAATGTTGTCTGTATAAGCCAGAAGTTGGTTAACTCTGTGTTAAACTATATAGATAATGTCCTTCTGGCTCCAAACAGACAATGTGTTCCCTCACCATGCATTACATCAGAAGACAATATAATATACTTTTTTTGGTGAAATTTAATTTGGACATCTCTAATTATTTTTCTGCCTTGCCTGAAAGGAAGGCTACTTTCAAATGGTATTACTGAGCTGTAGCAGGGCTGTAGATAAACGATGACAGGCTTTGAGGAGAGGCTAATTCCTCCAGCATAAATTTCATAAAATTAGATACATGTGGTCCTACCATCAGGTCAACCTGGCCCAGCATGTCGCCTCCCATCGTATATCGCCTCCTCCCATTGGCTGTTCCCCACCTCCAGCCCCTGGCTTTGATCAATCACAGCCCTCGACAGATCCCCTCTAGGCCATGACTCAGGGGGGAAACCTAGACTGCCTTCGCTCAGCTTGAGTCTCCGTGCAAGGGATCGAGCTCTCCTGATTGAATTCTGAAATTGTTTCTCATTCTCAAATCGGCTCCCCTTGCCAGGCGTGTGTGACACTCGGACGGTAGTAGTAGCACGCACGAAGGGAACCTAAATACGTAGCAGACGCATGCTTGCCGATCACTGCTCTCAGCGCCTTCATCGCCATCCACGTACCCTAAAGCCGTGGATAAACATTGCCGTATACTATAGGATCGATGGGAAGAGCTGGCTTGTTGCATGCTTTAGGTGTTCATTCATGATTGTACATTTCAAGTAGCTTGTTAGTAAATTTCGACGAGCTTGTGGATGATATCTACGCTTCCAGTCAGCATTAGAGGCCAACATATCAAGGAACTTGTTTATAAATATCAACGAGATTCTAGATGATTTTACACTCAATGGATGCATGGTTGTACATTTCAAGGAGCTTGCAATTTCAGTAGATGATATTTCAGCTACTGACATCAACAAACTTGACCCCAATCCTCGAGAGTAGATGCCATTGTTAAATATTTGTGGAATTCATGTGAGGAACTTAGCTTTCATCATCATCATCATCATCATCATGTGAAATAAGCTGTGGATAGTGACATTTACATACACCTGTACTTGTTTCCAGGCATATTTCTATGTCAATTTCACAAGAAGCTTGTGAATTACACCCTGGACATCCTTGAGGTTCAATTTGTGATGCTGATTTGGAGACCGTAAAACCCCCGCTTTGAGAAAATGCACAACTTTTACTGAAGGTCGGACATTGTTTCACTTTCTCCACAGGAATATTTCATTCTTTATCAACGCTACAACAGATATTGAACACTTTTCTTTGGATTTTTACTTGTGTGGTGCTTATGATTGGACTTTCTAGACACAAAGCAGAAAATCTGTGATATTTGCTCTGATATTTTGTACTCCATCTTGTGAAATATAAGGCTTTGATTAGAGAGAGGACAGACACAGGATTGTGGATACTTTGTTCAGCTGCGAATTTGTCTAACAACTTTTCTCCCATTTGAAAGTGTAAGTTCTCAAAATCAAATCAAATTGCAATAGGACCTATATTTCGTAGATTGCCTTGAAAATATGCTTTATATGAACAAATGATGTAGGCTTCTATTTACTTAGATGATTATTACTCCAATTTATGCTGTTTGTTTATTTGTTTTTATATATTTTTTTGTTTATTAGTATGTTTACCATGATTTTGAAATTTTCCACTTTCAAAATAAGGTCTTTGTTTACTTGTTCATGGTTGTCTCGCACATCCATGATGAAATAAATGTTTGTAACATATATTACATATAAGTACAGCTTGATCTTCTAATGATTGAGTATGATGATGATTTCTAAACTTCTGTAGTTCCTTGAAGTGTATTGAATGGAAACTATAATTGAATGTTTTTAGGAATTGGAAGTTCTACTTTAGCTGAACCTGGCTGTAAACGGAGTACATGTTTGGATTACCCTTTCAATTGGAAATGACAGTCTTTATGGTTGAAGTTTGTCAGAAATTATGGCTATTCAATTCATTGAAAGAGATAATGTACTATTATCTTCACTTTTCCTACTTATTTTAGATTTTTTCCCCTACTTGTCTGGTCCATACAAGTAAATGAGAAAATGTCTATAATTATTTTACTCATTTCATTTTTAGTCGAGAAATATATTTTTTTGTTTTATTTTACTTGATTTCATGCTGTCCTAAAAAAAATTGAATTAATTGCTGATAACATAGTCTGCAAAATTCTTTAGAGATACCATGACTCTAATCATTCATAAATTTACTAGTTAAAAAGGATTTCAATAAAATATTAAGAATTGTACTTTGTTGGGTTACTTATATCTGCAGAAAAAATCAACATGTAAGTAAAACTTGCACAAACTCAAACAGAAAAGTACAACATTCATCAATTAACTTTAAATTAAGACTTTGGTAGAATGACATTTATATCTAATGTTGTTATTCCCTGTCTTCTCGATTTAAAGAAATAGGGAGAGATGAAGTAAAAAGATATACCAAGTATTTTTTTAACCATAACATCTAATTTTTGTAATTGCCTGCACGATCCGAAATATTTCGGTAACTCAAGACAGTCACCCATGACTTCTGATGACGATTCAAATGGCATAATACATCACTGGAATTCTGTTTGTTCTCTTTACCTCTCTGTATCTTTAGAAATAATGAGATAAGGAGTCAAGAAATCTCAAGAAAATAGTGGAACCGTCCCGCTGGCGTGCCCTTGGTCTTACCAGCAGCCCATCCTTGGTTAGAGACTGGTAAAAACAATCAGGTAATTTGCTCACATGTTTGCACTTATATTGGACCAATACAAAGCCTTATTTACACTGCGTTCAGCCTACTCGAAATGAGTGTAGCTGTACAAGAATTTCTCAGATGTACGATTACTTTTACTCTAGTCTGAAATCTTGTATATTGTATAAAGAAATGTATAGCGAAGCATAGTTGATAACAAAAATCTTGATGAAGATTCAGGGTTGTGGTTCTAGTCTGAACATTGTATCAAACAAAATTTGTGTAAATGGACAGGGCAAAATAACCCGCTATTTTATATCCCGAGAAATCTTGGTCTTGTTTCTAAAATATCCTGCTATTTTGAAAATACTGGGCTAATTTGCGCCCATCCTCAATCTCGTTTGTGATGAGCTACTGGTGAAGATGCAATCTCGAGCTTCAGGGAAATATCCTTAGTCTGAAAATAGCAGGTTATTTTGCAACTTAGCGACGAAGAAAGGCCTATTGTGAGCACACACCGATGATTGGTCGGCTGTCTTCAGTGTCTTGTCACTTGACTACTTCAAATGTAGTTTTATTAATTGTTGTTCCTTCATACAACGTTGTTATCTAGTCTGTATGCCACTTTCAGAATACAATTATTCTTTATACAACGTTTCTTTAAACAAGTTTCGTATAAATAAACTCCTGTCTGAACCGGCCATGATTTGCCTCAATTCACCTGTACAGGTTTTAATGAGGTGGTGAGTTCTGGTAATGGGGAAAATATTGATTACAAAGACCTTATAAACTTTTGTTAATAAGAAGAAAATCCCATTCAAAAGACGATGCTGTGTTTTATTAACCTCAAGATCCTAAGTAAATGAAATCTTTCATTTTAGACAAGTTAGTCCAAAATGGATGTCGGCAACATTAGGAGTAAGAAAATTACTGTTAATTACTGAAAAGTAATCACTAGAATATAGTGCCATATTGTTTTTCACAAAAAAAAAAGAAAGATAAGAAAAGTCATTTTGGCAAAGAGAGTGCATTTTTAGTCACCCTATATCATTATTCTAGATCTACATGTACATACTAGTGATAAATCAGTAGTTTTATGACCAATTGCGATGGGAAATTGGTAATTACTTGAACCATTTACAGTGTACTACTGGTAATTGCTGGTTTTCCTCTTCAGGTGCCCTGGCAAACATCACAGCATATATCAGGATTATCGAAAGTCGTAAAAAAAAATTAATAAGAGGAATGTATTTAATGTTATGCTTAATTATCTAAATCTGTCAGGTGTAAGATAAATATCAAATAGAAACTACAAGATACAAATTTGTATTGATATGCTTTAAAAAAATGATAACAAATTAATCAGAGAGGGAAGAAAATCATGTGCAGAAATGCAATAAAAGATTGGAGAAAATATAACAACATATAGTAACATTTTTAAAATATAAAAAGACATTAATTTTGCTTGAAATGTACTTTAATTTTCAGGCATTTTGAAAATACCTAAATATGAAAGTAATTCCACTGAGAATCCATTTCTTAAATAATGCCCAATTTTTGTTCAGTAGACAGAACTCAAACATTCCTGGCCAAAAAGTCCTGTTATAAAAACGCTTAGCAAATGCCCAAATCGTTACATCTATCAGTTTATGAAATTCTTAGTATGGATGTCTATTTTATCTCATCAAATAAAAGAATGTCCATTAAATTTCCTATTTGTGCCTATTCATTTCATATTTGTGCCTATTCATTTCATTGAATAGCTTTGGAATCAAACACAATTCAGATGTAACAGGGTGATATAGCCACGCCATAAAACATCTAAATAATACCTGAATCAGTCCATCTAAAGATTCCTGAATTGCTGTATTGGATCTCCATTTAATATAATGTTTAGGGGCAAACAAAATAATGTCCATTTAATTTAAGGCTTTCAAAAATCCATTACCCGGTACATAAAATTTCTATGAACTATGAACCATATTTATAATAGCATAGACTGTTCATGTCATTAAACACTTAAAATAGGTCAAGACACCCCCTGGTTTTTTCTAGGTGAAGAACGGTTTTGTGATTTCCTTTTGGAGTTCATGGTTCAACCGCGTTCAGAGCGTTCCTGATGAGATAAACCGACTTCCTTTTCTCCTGACGTGTTTTGAATGAGAAAAGCACATTGGGATGATGAGGAAAGCATCTTGAATGGTGAATTTATAGAGTGAATAACAAACAAGCGGCATCGGTTTGCACGTCATGTCCAGAGAAAACAGATCCGTGTGATGTGTGAGCAACAAGTTGGTATTAGGAAATAGGCCTACATCTAAAGCTAGATGTGTTTGTCGCATGAAACCTGAGTGAATTGGTTCTGGAAGCCATTTTAAGGACGAGAAACTTGTGAGAGTAGCAAATGATTTTTAACAAACGATAGGTATTAAACAGTCTGTGGTTCATATACAGAGCAAAACGATTGATGTGATGCATGTGTAACTATTTGAGGCTGAGAGGCATCCATGTCTGTAAAGCCAGCACATTTTGTGGCATGAAACCTTTGTAAATAGTTTCTAAAAGCCATTTTATGGACAAGAAACTTTTGTGAATCATTAATAACAGCTAATGTTGTGGTAAGAACTTTTTCATGAAAAGCAGGAACGAAGTGTCGTTTTAAGGTGGATTGAATTATATTGCTGGATGAAATGTTCATCAATCCAGACCGATTGCAGAATTTACCAAGTTTGTATGTACATGCAAGTTTCATTTGAGGGTGCTTTGTGTAGAAGTTGCCTAAAATCAGTTTGTAGGTTTGTAAATTTGTGGGAGGAACATGCTTTTTGAGTTTTAAAAAAAGATTAAAGAAAAACTACAGATGAGGGAGAAAAAAGTAGTGGTGTGGGTATTTGTAGAAGTGGGTTATGATGTCTTAATCTAGGAATAGCTGGCATTAGTGTGTAAGAGTAATAGGGGTCAAAATGAATAAAATACATTGATTTAAAATTAAATGTAACAAAAGGGCAAGGGGATAAATGGTGTAGAAGTTCATAAAAGCTGGTCAAGATTCATACAAGTTTATCATAGGTTAGATGAGTTCTGGGAGAAGAAATTAAATCAATTAATGTAGATTTAAAAACAAATTAAATGAGATACAAAATACCCTTGACATAGGGTAAAAAACGTAGGATGATATTCATATTTCATCATATATCCCCATGCAATCATCTCCATAATAATTGACTAAAAGTCTAAAAACCATCTTACACCAGTGAATATCACAACATCCAGCAATTGGGTTCTTCCCAATAAATTATCTCATAATAAATCACAGTGAAAAGTATCAGTGGTGTTAACTGTCCAACAGTTCTCAAGCAGTTCATTTTTGAACTATTGATAAAATCTTCTTCAATTTTTAAATATCACAGTATTAATGTTCATAAATGTGTAAGCATAATATGCAAAATTCACATTCCCGTAAGATCATCTCTTTAAGTTTAAGTAGGACAAAATATGTAGCGTCGCTGTCAGACCAAGTGTCCATCTGTTCTCAAGTACTTGATCTTAAACCAATGTTGAACGTTGGAGGTTGCTTTGAAAATAAACAATATCTGTGTAAGTGATGATAGTTGCGCCGAAGACCATCTTTCATTCTCCCTCGCCCCTCCACCGCTTGAAGGCTGGTGCGTCATCTTGGGCTGGCTTGGCCATGGAGGAGCTGGGTTGTACTATATATACAAGCCCATTCTGTACTACAGTACAGATTGCTTTGCTTTGGGCAAGCAAAGTATATAAATGGACTAGTGAATAAGATTTAACATGCCCTTTAGAGAAAAAAAATTATGCTTGCTGTGCATTGCTGTCTTCTTTTTATTTTATATAATTCCTTATTCTATTTATTTATTTATTTTCTTACAATTTGTTTTAATTATTTCTTTATTTTTTTATATATTTTTTTGTATGATCTGAACTTTCATTGTTTATATATATATATTTTTTTAAGGGGGGGGGGGGGTGTTCGCTATCTATTACAATGTTTCAGGTTCCTTTTTTTTATTATAGTAGAAATAGATACTTAAAGATATGAATATAAATAACTAATATATGTTTTAAAATTTGACATAACAAAAGATGGTGTTGTTTGGCTCACTTTGAAATCAGATATAGCAGAGAATATATATTGAAATCAAGATGAATAGTTCTGCATGGTTAATTCTGCAACATGATGAGTATTTACAGGTACATGTACATCAATAAAAAGCCCTACACATGTATACAGAATGCATTATGAAGTTACATTCATGTATGTGCAGTATCAAGCGCACATTTTTCTTACCACATACCATACCATTACCAGAGTGTTTATAGTGCTTTCCTACACTCTAGTTAATTGTGGCTAAGGACAAGGGAGGAGTAAAAAGAATGCGGAAAGGGGTCTGTGGGTGCCATATATCATCCAATATGACCATGAACTGACAAGACCTTAGTATAACAATCATTTGTTGTAATCAAATTACTGCAAGGTCTAAAAGATTTTCACCATGTAAATTTGATTGTAGCCATATTTTTATTGCATCCATGTTTCATGTCTCCTCCCCCCCCCCCCCCCTCTCTGTAGTTTAGTTTTAAGGTCATGCAAGTTGTTTGTCTCTCTCTGAATTGAGTGCCAGGCTTACAAGTATATCCTTGTTAGAATGGGATTGTATGTTATTTTGTGGCAGGTTTCAGATCCACTTTGTACGTGTCTTTCGAATTAAGAAGACAAAAAAAAGATAAATGAATATAACCTATGAATAGAAAGTGTAATAAACCAATATATAAACAAAATATGTAAACAAAATAATATAGTATTAATGACTGCTTTGAGAGAAATAGTTGTTTTTATACGCTCAAGGGAAGGTTAGAATTGTGCTATTACCCGAGGCGTGCCGAGGGCAATAGCCCAATTGTAACCTTCCCGAGAGCGTATAAAAACAACTATTTCTCGAATATTAAAGCAGTCATTAATACTTTTATATGCCAAAAAAAATACACTAAAAAATAAAAAATAAAAAATAAAAAAACTTTTGTCGAAGATGGGATTCGAACTCTTGCGTACAAAAGGTGATGTAACTATAAGCAGCGCCTTAAACCTCTTGGCTATCGCGCTCTGTTTCTTCACTTAGCAGTTTTCTCTAATATATACATTAAAATGGATTGACAACGGCTTCGGTGGTGGATGCTTCGCTTCTGCTCCATTTTACGGCCCTTCTTTTACTTTTGCAATTATGCATATTGGCACGAACTTAGATCAAGATCTATCGGCAGATGTTGTTTTTTTGTTTTTGGAAGTTTATTTTCGTCTTCATGTCAACAATGCAAGATAAAAGTGTCGGTAAGATCGATCGAGATTCAATTGTATTGTAATTACCGACCAATTCTTCGCACACGTACGGTATCCTGGATCGCTCAGACCATTTTTTAACATGTAAACCTATGGGGTAACCATGGAGACTGAACTATTTTCCCGGTAACCATGGTTATTGGGATTTTAGAACTATTTTAACCATGGTTACTGGGAATTTTCGGGAATAGTTAAAGTTTATGAATGCAATTTCGACCAATCAGATTGCTGGATTACTTAAGTGAGGTATATAACAAAATATAATAAACACATCTACAAAACTAATACAAAAACACCCCCTCCCCCCCCCCCCCACACAAAGTAAGCCGTTAAGCTAATGGAAATAAACGGAATAGAGGGACCCAATACAAAAATAAGGCTCTGAGCACTCTATCCCACACTCCATCCCACACTTTAACCCCACTCTACCCCATACTCTGCCTGACATACCAACCTACACCCTACCACACACACTACATCACACCACCCCAGACAATACCCACACACTACCCCACACACACCAAAGGGTGAATGACCTTACATTTGTCTGGCTTCTCATATCTATGTTTTCTCCACTTTCACAAACATGATGTAGAGAACATTGCTCTCACAAGGTGTGTTCAGACTTTCCTCATAGTATGTGTCAAAACCAATGATAATTTGAGATTGAAGTTAGTAATTTTTGAAGCTTTATCTGGAAGGAATTGATGTTCTGTTTTTCTGTGATCCATAATTCAGACCTTCATGCACAACTTAAATGTTTAGATATCATTGTGAATGTTGTAACTAGCCTAACATATTTTTCATTTTAACATGGAAAATTTATCAAATATTCTGGCATTGCTCAAATGAGAATCTTTGCTGTTTTAGATTAGACTTCCATGCTCTTGATTATTATTTAGGAGATACATTCTACATTCAGCTCCTTGACTCAGGATCAGACCAATGCATTATTGAAGGATCATTATGACTTTTGTTCTATGTGAACACAGTAGCCATGATTTGGTAATTATTATGTCAATGTAGAGGAAAAGACCTTGCAACACACTAGGGCTACTTCACACATGCCTCTCAATGTTTTGAGGAGCCATTTAATTGAGAAGAGATTAAATGCAGAAGCCCTTATATCCAATGTTAACTTTCTAGCTTATGTTGATATTGGTTGATCAGCAAGAAAAGCAAAGAAGGTTCTCAATAGGCCTGTCTTCACTTTCTCAAGATTGCCAAATATCCAGCTATTTGAACTATTCCGGCCGCAAATGATCCAGCTTATTTGCTCCTTCATCAGACCGAAGTAGCAATTAGAAGGATATTTGGTCGGGATTGTCATCCCGAGATATCTTGGGATAGTTTGCAAAATATCCCACTATTTGGCAAAATATCCAGCTATTTGTCCTGTGCGTCTTCACTCACCAGACTGAAGACTCGCACTATGCGCTAACGCTGAGCAAAATATCTCGAGCTAATATCTCAAGTTCGAGTTTCAAGTTTCGAGGTCGAATCTCAAGCTGATGAAGACGCGATTTGGAACTTTAGGACTATTTCCCAAATCAGAAATATAGCGGGCTATTTGGCAATCTCGAGATGATGAAGACGGGCCTAAAGAGCATTCTTTTTAGGTAATATCACACAAGTCGGTTGAGAAGGAGAAAATAATCATAGAACCTCGGATGAGTTAAAGTTTCAGATAAGTTACATTTAAAGAATAAGAACAATTATTTTTAATTTGTCATGACAATTGCAACAGTTGTAGAGAACTGCCTATTGACACAGACAGAACATGGACTTATGGACCATGGTTGGAATACCTTTCCTTTTATTTGTGTCATTTTTAACATAGCTCTTTGTTTGGGCAGACATTTAAAAACGTTTGTGTAGAAATGGTGAGATTTCATTTCACAATTTGTCCCTCCATTTATTAATGGAAGCTCGCTTTTTCTTCTTTTACATTATCAGTGCTCTTTTTTAGTTCCCTAGATCCAAGTTGCTAGTTGCTCTTATCTCCCAATCTTATTTTTTCCACTGGTTTATGATCTTCTCTCCTCCTTCAGTTCAGCCTACCTGAGAGCGAGAGAGAGCAAGACTTCACCATGCTTTTCTATTAATGTAACACTTGATAAAATGTTTTTGCTCTGCTACATTTGTCATACAGTTGCTATTATTCAATTGCGCTTTCAAAGAATTGAACAAATCCTTTCATCCTTCTCCCTAAGCCTGTTATTATTATTTTTCTCTCTTTTAAAAAGGAAGGGGGAAAAATCCATGTTTTGACTTCCTTTTGTTCTTGTGTTTCTTCTCTCCTCTCTTTTCATTTTGTAATCCTTCTTTCTATACTTTACATTAACTTTCCCTAAGTATGCTTTAGTCCGCCTCACATTTCCAAGGTTTCCTTGTATAAAAGCACCGAGGACGATTAAAAATCTATCTTCTTTGCCGCGGCTTCTTTTTGTAAAGGCAGCCTAAGCCAGAAGAAAAATTACATTTCTGAACAATGGTCAATTTATATTGTGAGGCCGTGACTTTATTGTGCATGTGTTAGTAGTGATTATTTTATGTGCCGCTTTCAATATTTTTGAAGGCAAGATATACATTGGATATCTTTTGTAGTTATGATGGTTTGATGGGAGGGGGTGTAGGTTTGCCCCTCTTGGGACAAGGATGGGGGCAGAGAATACCAATGATATTTAATTAAATGGGGCAACTGTATGATACGGGTAACCTTAAAAGTGTGATTGAAAATTCCTTTAATGTATGGCGTATTGTGAGTCAGATTCACCCTGTGTTATAGTCTGGTACAGGTTCTTTAAATTTTGATAATTTAAGCTGTTGTGCAACTGGCCACATTGAATACAGAAAAAAAAGAAATCCCTATTTTAGTCTAGATTTAATGTCAAATCGGACATGTTTCTGATTCTCAGTGCATTTAATGACAAACGCAATACAGAATATGTCTTTTTAAGGGGTACATGTTTTATGACCAATGTCAGCTCCTCGGATATTTTCTCGACCAAATATCCCGCTAATTGTAACTGCAGGCTGATGAAGACGCAAATTAACCGGTTATTTTGTGATCATGATAGTTAAAATTGCGGGTTATTTGGCAAACTCGAGCTGATGATGACAGGCCTTATGTTGCATGTTGAGAAGGGTCCAAGAGCTAAGGTTGGCTCTCTCTCTCTCCTGCAGACCCCAACAGACATATTTCTTATCCTTACATTATGAAATGGGCCTGAGGAGCTACATTAAGCAGACAGACTCCCAGGATGCCGAGCATCAATTGAGTCACATCGAGGTCCCTGTTGATTTTAACACCTTTTTGTTAATAGTGTTTCTATAGTGAATGGAAGACTTGAAAAATGCTCCTGAAAGCCTTTTCTCCCCCCTTTCTCTCTTTTTTATTGTTGTAGAAAAGGGCATAAACTTTTCTGAAAGCTGTTCATTATGTGCATGTCACATTCAACTTTGTCCAGTGGTTGTAACTCTTTCACTTCCCTTTTTTGGTGGTGGTAATTTGAATTGGTAATACGAGAGAAGGAGTTCTATGATGCTTATCCTCATTTCAATCAGTGTTTAAATGAATTCAATTTGGCAACAGCTTTAGGGAGAATTAAGCACTTAGGTCGTAAGTATATTGTTAAGGATAACAACGTTGGCAACGTGTTAAACATTGCTCTTAGTAAAGGTGTCTTTCTTTTTCCTATTCCCCCTCTCTCTCTCCCTCTCCCTCCCTCTCCCTCTCTCATTTTCTTCCTCTCTCATTAATATTTGTTGCTTGCAGTCAACTTCTTTAGATTTCATAATTTAGTAATAATATTCTAAAGCATTCTTTTTAGGGATATAGGTATGAAAGCACCGTAATAATGATAAGAGGTGCCCCTGTACTAAGTTTCCATATTATGAATATGAATGCAAACATATTTCTATAATAATGAAATGATTCAAAATTCTTATTCTATTAGCTATGGCATTATTCAATTGCTAAGATATTCTGATGAAAAATAATGGTGTGATCGCAAATGAAAACTGAAAGATTTTCAACTTCTTTTAAAATGTTGCTCAAAAAGTTAAAAACAATCGTTTTTGAAATAACACCTTGTGGAATGTGTACGGAAATATTCCCTGTGATCTGAACAGCTGGCCTGCCTTAAGTTAACCTGCTAGGAAAGGGGTGGTAATGAGAAATACCAGGAAAAAACTAATAAACAAACACTCGCAAACAGATAAATCAACAAGCCTTTCACAGCAATGATGAAACATTTTCTTGCATGATTGTCCCAGAAATCAATTAATATTGATTGTTAAAAGGCCGTGGTTAACCCGAGGTTGTTACTCCATCAATAGATCTGCGCTGTGAATAAAAGGAAGAGAAACCAGACCGAGAAAAAAGATGTAACAGTGGTCAAAATGACAGGCCTTCTTTTTAAAGCTCCCTTAAATCCATCTATTCATTGTGAAACTTGTTCTCATTTTTCTTCTACGTTCCTTTCATACACCCTCCAATCCTCTTTCAAAGAATTTACCCTTTTTAATAATGTGGAGAATGAAGGATGACCAAAAAAGAAGAGAAGTCGGTTTAGACTCATCTTCTTTGCATGATCAATTCCCAAGCCGCTCAATGTCCAGTAAAGCCGGACACTCAACCCTAAGACTCAGGCCGGGGACATTCTCTAGTCCTATTGTTTGACCGCTACTTTAGCCTTTCACCGCCCTTCCTAGGTGCGCAGAGCGATGTAATTGAAACCACGCTGTGTAACAGATGTATCAGAATCCAAAATCTATTTTCTTCCCTCTTCCTATTTTTTTCCTTCTACATTTGTAATACTTTGGGGGAGATGGAGGGGTACAGGGCCTTACCCCTAAGGGTTGAATAGAGGGATAAAGAGGGGGCTTTTGTATCACAAAGTGGATAGGATTCCTGGCTTATCCATTCATAAGGGATTTCATTGGGGTAAAATCTTCAGAATCGTCTGCTGTTGTCTCTTAGGTACATGTATGGTGTGTAGTTGTTGGATTTCAGACCAACAATATGCTGCAACGTTATTTTGTCAAATATACAGGGTTAGGATTATTATTTGGTACAGTTATATACAACTGAGCAATTAATCTTTTCTTTAAGTTCACTTTTTAATTGAATTGTAGGTATACCTCCTCCAGGCCAACATAGCCATTGTAGAAAGCAGTTTTGTACCTGATAACCCTGTAAAGATAAAACTCAAATAACTAACTAAATAAATTATAGTGGTTACTATGTGGTGTTGGCATTAGGGTTAGGGTTATGTAAATGTTCTATTCTAGTGTTATACTTTGGAGGTGGACCATAAGAAAATGACCACTTTGGAAAATGTTTTGCCACGATAAGTGTCAGGGTGAGGGAAAATAATTGCAAAGACGCAATTTCTTTTAATCTATAATTGGTAATAGGATAAAGCCTACATCCTGTATTGCTTATGAATTGGAATACACTATTTTACCTAGATATTCTATTCTATGATAGGCCTATATACATCCCCTAATGCATGCCTGAGGCTTTCTTGACATAGCATCAGCTAGTATATAATAGCTGATATTGTGAAGGAGAGAGGTATAGATCGTACACTCTGCAATTATATAGGCCTATTTTTTCTAGATATGCATTCTTTTAAGAAACATCCTGAACTCATTTGCACCAGACTGTCTTCAAAACAAGTCTTATCTTCTTTTAAGGTCTGGTACGCAAAGGCTAGTTTCCATGACGGGGACACCTAGAAAAATAAGTTTGTCCAATGCCTATTATTATCCGACACTCATTCATCTTGTGCCTAGACTACTAGAGCTTCATCCCATAAGCATTGTACAGTAGTTTGTATATATACCCAGCCATGCCTCAGTACCCTGGCTTAGCCCTACGCAGCACTACAAGTGAAAAAGTAATCAAAATTCGACCGTTCTACTTGTTTTTCCCCCCTTGCAAGGTTTTTCTTCAGCCGGATTGCGAAGTCTCGCTCCAAATAACAGTTTATTAAGTCCATCTTTTCTTTTTCAGCTCAAAAACGTATAGTATCTTCTTCTTACTCCTTGAGTTATCTTTGGTCGGCTTTGGGAGAAAGAGAAGGAGAAAAGTAATAGGATTCGGGTGAAGAGATAGTGATGCGTGAAGGATTTTGGGGGTGTCTTGGGAGCGTCTGTCGCCATGGAAGAAAAAAGGAGGCGGGATTAAGCGACGGTGATCGGCTCCCACTTATTTCCAGTTACCTGAATTTAATTACGATTTGAACGATCAATTGCGTCGTCAGTTATATAACTGTTTTCAATTGAGAGTTTAATGGGAAAATAAATTAAAAACTCAAACGTATAACATGTAACAACATGTAACAACAGTTATAACTGAATTGACTGATCTGGTTTGAGTATGGCAATCGTGATAATCAATCAAATATAGGTAATCACAGGCGACAAAAAGGAATGACATATATATAATGATCACGAAAGATATAAGAATTGTTCAAACAAAATCCACTGGTTATTCTGTAAATTGTGTACAGTATGTTGATTAAAAACACTCCCTAGAAACATATAACATCATTTTATGATGACCAAAACATTGTATGAAACACATTTCACCTCGGTATCGGTGATTGTGTAAATCATAACTGTCAGTTTCTGCAGGTAAAGATGAAAATAAATTGCATTGTAATAATTAAATCACATGAAATGAGTATGGGATATTGAATTAATTAAAAATGTAGGTTTATAATGAGGTAGACAGGGAAAGGAAGTAGATGGTTGCACTCAAATGTAGATCATAGCTGGAGGAACGATCGACAGATGGAGCACCCAGAAACTATGAAGATTGCTTCTTTGGATTTAGATTTAGAGATGTTTGATAATAATGATAATCGCTACATTTGTATTGCGCACGTATCCATCCCAGGAGATGGATACTCATTGTTTCTATTCAAGGATATGTATAGAATTGGAGGGAAGAAAACAGAAAGTTGTTAAAAGACATAAGGTAATATATTACCAAATATGTTGTCGATGTAATTTCTTTCTAGTAAGTTAGAAGACAGGTAGAGAGGGAGAGAAATAGAGAGAGAAGGAGAGAAGGGGGCTGTGCAGGGTATTATAAGGGGAGGAAGAGAGAAGAGAGTAGAAATTAAAAGTACCTTGTCTCTTTGAAGTAGTTGGAAGGATCCAACACGTCTCCTCAATAAGTGAATGGCATTGGGGAACAAAAGAGAACTAAGCCTGGAGAAAAAAAGGGGGGCACAGCCATAAAGCTGTTTTTCTCCCTATGACACCCCTATTGTCGTGCCCCCCATTGTCATTGCACCCCCAAACCCTTGAACAATACCATGTGCCCGCATTACCTTCCCTCTTCCCTCGTTCTTTTGAAAAGTCCTCTCACCCGCTCGCTCGCCACTGTTCAGTAGCCGCTACCGCTCCGCTAAGCTTGTTTTAGTTGATTGTTGAAGCCTGCATGGAAGCGCTGGCAGCCAGAGTGGCCCTCGATCCTCCATTCTTTACCCGCTACTCTTGGGGTGTTGTTTGTCCCACGTTTGGCATGTAAACAACAAGAAGACCAAGACAGTGTCTTATCCCTATCCTGGAGCTATACTACCAAACCATCACTTGTCTTGGAGACCCCTAAAATCAATCCATCTTTCTGACGCGTCCTGGCCATCAGTTCTTTCATTTTGTGAACCAGACAGTCTTAGACTCATTCATGTCTTTGACTAGGACTATTGTGGATTGCAAGTGCTTGATAATTGTTGGATGTTTCTCTTCCGTCCATCTGTGGTATTGACATTTCTTTGGAGTACCATCAATCAGGACTGTGTTTGGACTAAAACGAGAATCATTGGATGCTTTTAACTTTGGAAATATCTTCCCCCTTTTCTGTTGAGCAAGATTCATCTGACTTGTGTGAGTTTTGTCTCTGTTTAATAGCTGGAATATGATACATGAAACTAGCTAAATATATGCTATTCCACTCAGCATTATCTGTGTTTGCAACTTTGCACCACTTTGCTTTCAGTTTGGACTCCATGAAAAGTTAACAACTGAATTATTCTCCTTGTAAAGTTGAAGTTTTTTTAAATCAAAAATGAAAGGTGGATTAGGGCCTTTGTTGGATACTTTTAGAAGTAAGCTTTAATATGTCACCTTCTCAAGAAACAGAAATCAAGACAGATCATTTTATCACATACTTTAAAAATACAAAATTTGGTAAAGGAGGGTAACTATTTGTCTTTTGCAAAATAGTTTTACAAATTATGATAGAGATTACCACCATATATGGTTTGCTTGATATGTCTTTCTTTGTGTATCCTCTGTTTCAGGTTAAAGGAATTCTAACTACTCTGAGGTGTTCTTGCAATTAATCTATTTTGGATAAAAGAGCTAACTATTTGAGGTAAGTGCAAACTTAGGTTATCATTTAGCCTGATTTTGTTTTCATATTACCATATTGTTTCCTTTAAATGATAGTAAATTTCAAAAGCAAAGACGATTTTAGAAGATAAACAATTTTTGTAATTCTTTGTGCAAGATTCTTGACTGTTGCTCATAAATCCACTACTAACTATTTCTCCTTACAAAGTTTTATTAATTTGGAATCCTCTTTCTCTGGCTCTGTTGAATTCGCTTCAAACTTGAGAACATATTTTTTGTAAGGAAATTATAAATTGTTTATTATCACTTATTTGTAGAACATAAAGGCTATGAAGTTGTGGACACATGTTTTGGTCCGAGTTAAGTTTATAGTGCAAGTTGATGTCGTTATTGAAGCGTACCCTTTGGGGGGTGTGTGTGTGTGTGGGTGTCTAAAATATATTAGCTAGAAAAATCCCTCAACTCTTCTCTTATATGCCCCCCTCCATAAGATAATATATGTGTATGTTTTGGGGACAGCTAGGGGGAAATTTCTTTTCTCAACTTCAGTTTAAAACTTCTGATCATAGTGCATTCCATGAACCATAATTGGACCATGCAACTCTCTACTTTATGCTCATGGAAGAAAATATATTTGTATTTGGGGTGAGGTGGGGGTAGGGGGGGATAGTGGCAGAAAAGGAAATGTATTTTCTTTTTTAGTTAAGTATAGAATTTGTCATCCTGTCAGATGTTTATGCCTGGGACTATATACTCCACACAGGCCTGCCCATGAACTACCCCAAAGTTTAACCTGCGCAAACAGAAAGCTCAGCTTCTCTATGGTGTTTACCAAGCAGATTTAAGCATTGACAGCCTCTTTACTCGCTCGTTTCCGCTCCAATATTACCGGGGTATAGCGATCGAGAGACAGAAAAGAAAAGGCAAGATGATTAAATGTGTAATAAGACTGGTTTGTGTTTGAGTGAGAAGTTTACTATGTCTGGTGTACATACCTGTGGTACCAATACCATGAATTTGTCTTGTAATTTAAAGAATAGGTTGAGTTCCGATGCAGGTGAAAAATATATTTGAGCTTTCTCATAGTCTTTTTACACGCGTATGAGAGATTATTACAGATATAATGTCCCCTGATTAGGGTTGCTCTTCAAATGCCCTCTTATCTGAAATATGATGAGAAAAAGCTGAAATTTTTGGACCAAACTGTCATGGCACATGTGTCTGTAGTCCTAAATACTTATTTTTGTGTGCAGTGCATTTGATTTTCAGCGAGACTGAGTCAGTTTTTGAACAATTAGATTATTCCAAAATTTTATACTACTAAATCAACCTTTCCTATTTGCTTTTACCACGCTTCTTTCAAACAATGCAAACAATCAGAGCTCCTCTGTATTTACACTCTTCTGTGCCACTACTACCAGGATTGTAAATATATTTGGTGTTCTGACAACTGCTCCATCAACAAAGTGCTCATGCTGTGGGCTCTATTAATTGTACCAAAGGTTTGTAGGGTTAGGTTTAGGGTCGCAAGCAGGGTTTTTCCATCTTGAACAACAAGGTACAAAGAGGAATTCTGGGTCGTAGAAAGCTCATAAAACCAAAGAAATCTAGTTCAAAACAGCCAAATTTATTTCTGGTTTGCATTCTTGCGCCAACCTGAAGCAGCATAGTTTCTCCCACCGGGGCCGTTAGACTTCCTCCACTTCTGAAATCTCTATTTTATTACTTCTCATTATTCTTCTATGTTTTATCCAAAGAATGTGGCGCTGGAAAGAAAAAAACACATGAGCCCCACGGGCAGGCCGAAAGAGTCAATGCAATCCCTCGTGAATGAGCATGAAATTGAATTTAATATTAGGAATGGGTTAACCTCTTGTGCGCAGGGTAAGCAAACAAAGTCAAGTTCCTCCGTCGAGCGGCTCTCCTGCCAATTGTTTGAAGGCCATCCATCTTAATTTATGCGTGATGTCATCGCGACCTAGTGAAATATGACCCAGGGGTCGCCTGCGACTTGACCTCTCGGGTTGATCTGGTTCTTAAGTATGGAATGTGTATTAAAGGTGGTGGTGTTCTCCAACCGAGAGGTAAAAGATTGTTGCTTTGTGGAGCACCCGGTAATTCAGCTTTAATTTTAGCATTGCTGCCAAGAGAAGGAGCAAGGGCTATGTATCATGCCACGCCAGCTGATAGTTGTTTTGGTTTGGATGTGAATTTATTCCATTTAGAGCTCCAAAGGAAACCCCCCAAATATTAAAATATCCGTTTAATATCAGAAGGGCAAAGCAACTGAAGTGTTAAAGCAAACATAAGGGGAAAAATCAGGTTTAAAAAAAAGCAATGCAGTCCCTGAAAGCAAGAAAAAGAAGTTCAGACTAAGAAGGAATTAAAAAAGCAGACATAATATTAAAAAACAACGAAGAAGAATGTTGGATCAATAAAATCGTAAACAAAAAGGGGCAAAGACAAATGATTTGAAAATGAACCACTTACATGTAAGTACATTTTCCAGATAATGGGAGTTGACTTTAATGGGACATTTTTATTCTAATTGAACTGTTTTGTATTTTCTAGTTCCCACTTTACATGAAATAACACTTCTCTTTTCGACACTTAGTAGTCAGTAGTCAAAGGATTTTCTTTTCTGTAGTGTATCTTGTTATGAATTATAGCTCATAATTGAATGCATGGAAAGCTATGCGGTAATCTATGACACATTTCGCTGTTGGTTTAATAAAAATGACTGCTCAATTATAGATATAATCCATTTTTCAATCTACTTCAAGTCATCATTCAATGCGCCCTGTCTCACAAGGGACTACAAAGTGCCTTTTTTTAATGAGATAAGGTGCCGCCATTATGATCAAACTTTATTGTCCCTTTCTTATCGAGAATGACATATTGCTCATGTTTAATCCAAATCTATAGAAAAGCAGCGAATTAAATGGCCTCATTCTCAGTTTGTGATATTTCATGACTTGGAACATTTGTTTTATTTTGACAGGGCGGGCGATAAATCTGATAAGTCTGTAAATTTGAGTTGCTCTTTTGAAGAGGTGTTTTGTTACTTTGGATATGATACTCTTGGGTGTGGGGAATTTATTAGATAGCCATGTGCCCCTGTGACCCTCTTCATTTTAATGGGAAATAAAGCAAAAATGAAGACACCAAGTTTTCAACAACTTGGTAATACTGTAATAAAAGAGAACAGTTTGTTTGTGAAGATGCTTTACAATTCTTGTAAACTATTACAGTGTGTCCACACGCCGAAAACCAAACCCGAAAACCGAAACTCTATAACGAAAGTCGTTTAAAGAATCATCGTATAAATTCCAGGGTGTCCACACATACACAAGAAACGTTGTATAAAGAATCATCGTATAAATTCCAGGGTGTCCACACATACACAAGAAACGTTGTATAAAGAATCATCGTATAAATTCCAGGGTGTCCACACATACACAAGAAACGTTGTATAAAGAATCATCGTATAAATTCCAGGGTGTCCACACATACACAAGAAAGTAATCACGAAACTCTACAGCGAAACGTCATATAGTTGCGCACTTTGTTACTGCGGTCATGAAATGAAAGCGGAAATGAGAGGTCAGGTCTCCTTTCGCGCGAGGTCACGTTAAGCCCCACCCAGTTATACCGCTCTAGTTCGACTAGTTATACTAGTTACGTCCACACACAACACGTGATTAGGCGTGATTAGGCGTGATTCTCTATTGAGTTCTAGTTCGAAACAATGCCCAAACCCGCGTTTCGTTATACAACGTATTGTCATACGATTTATCGTTTGTAAGCGTCCACACACACAATTTCATCGTATAACTATCCCGAAACGGTATAACTAATCACCCCTAATCATGGAAATGGTTGTGTGTGGACTCATGGTTAGTGATGGATGCACACCTTAGGTCCATCCCACCGCTGACACCATGTTTTTGATAGCTGTTGGCTCAGCGTTGATTCACTACAAATCCAAATAACTAGTAATACAAGACATGGACAACATCATGTTCATGTGTTTAAACCAAAGACTGATGAGTCTTAAGGGATCATTTACAATGTTAAATCTGAAATGTACTGCCCTACGTGTTATCAGTGTCTGTGAGATGGTGTAACATTTAAGCCCTAAAAAAATTGGGCTTCAAAATGATCAAGAAGTGCCTCAAAAAAAGTAATAACCTTTGAGTGACCGGTTTTACCATACTCGTTTTCCCCAATAGACCGTAGTGTTATGAAAACCGTTTTTGATTTTGATTTTCAATCATAAATATCTTGATAATCAGACAGGCGATCGGCTTGAAAAAGTTATGGGGTTCCTGACTGACCTAAAGGTTTATAATTATCATTGCAGCATGAGCTAAATCAAGGATTTTTTCTTAAGGATCTTAGACAAAGTTACAGGATCCCTTTAAAACTCTTGTACGCGCTTACAGTGTAGCTGCTCCTAATGAATATTTATTACCCCCCCCCCCCCACATAAAACTTTCCCCCTAGCTCTAGCTTCACCCTCCCATCCATGCAGATATGTTGATTCATGTCTTGCTCTGGGTAGTTTTGTTTTGATGAAAGCTACAACAGAGAAGATGAACCATAAAAAGACACTTATCTAACAGGTTAATGGTCCTGCTCTCTTTGAAAGGGGGTCAGTCTCGCCCCCATAAATCTTACCGGTATCATTCATTGGGTGCATTCATTCATCCTCTTCCAACCTTGACATGGAGTGTATAATGGTTCCAAACTTCTCATCCTGTTCCTCATGAATAAGCATATAGCCCTATATGTTTGTATGAGGATATACAGCTAACATCATTTAGACCATCTCATAATGGCATGAAGATACTTAATTCTTCCATTCGATCGTCATTCATTCTCCAATTTAAAAAGGGAGGATACCCGCAATTATTAATTCCCCTGTTAACCTCAACATCACAATGTTTTTACTTCTTGTTTGCTTTACAATTTTTTATTTTTTATTTTTTTTTGGGGGGGGGGGGTGGGAGGGAAGGGGGGCACAATGTTACCATAACTCCTTGTTACTACTGAGGCCTTCATGTTGAAATTCACAATTGTTATTTTCCCCTTTCTTCCAGATGTTACTTTTTTAGACAGTGTAAAAAAATGAAGAACTTGTTATTATTTGATGCATCCATTCATGCAGGTGTAGGCCTATTTTCATTTGGTTTACTTCACGGCATCGATGCCTTTATGGTTTATACCACTTGTGAAATTATTCCAAGTTTGTGGCTTTCTGAATATTTTCCAAAATATGTTTTTGTTTTTTACCATCAAAATCAATTTTTCTTTCCAGAAAGTAGCCTAATCTCCCAGGGGACAAATGTTGCTCTGTAAATCTGTCGGTCGGTTCCTTTTTGAGGTCCAGGCTTGAGCGTTCATGGGCCAGGACCCGATTAATTGGCCTCCATTCTTTTAGCTGTCTCCGAAACTTGACATTCCAACCATATTGGTTTCCTTGGTGCAACTTGAAGGTGATAAAAGCTGGGGTTATGACTGTGCTTGAAAGCGTCTTTCAAGAACGATTCTTGCCGGCTTCAAAAATCCCTTGTCTGATCCAAATCTCATTTCTGAGTCGGTTCCCTTTTTGCATGGGTTTGTGGGGTCACACGGCAGGTCAGATGAGACAATCAATGCGATAAAAATGATATCACAAATCTAGCATCTCTTTGTTGTATTCAGAGAATTATAAATGACAGATATACATGTAGTCAATGAATCATCAATGATGGTGAAAGATAAGGGGTTTATTTCAAACAATCAATAGTCATTTTGTAGAATTTGGGCTGTGTGCTTAAACGGGTAAATGTTTGCGGTGCAATTAATGCAAGATTATAATCGATATCTAGTCGCAATTGTGCCTCCGATTGACAGAGTGAGCCATTGTAAATGGAGCTTGACAGTTGTAGCACATCATCAATCAAACAGGGAAGAAAAGAGTCGCCGAAGAATGCATTATTATTCTTTACCGCCATTATTGAATTATTTCCAGTAGTGTAATCTTTTGTACGGCGGTATTGAGAGTTGATTTATGTGCAAATAATTGCTCAGTTCTGCCTGAGGGTGTATGATGAACTTGACTGATGGCTTCAAGTTCACTCCGAACGGTGTCAGGGAGGTATGCATCGTGCGGTGGACAACCCCTTATTGCATGTCCCCCGTACCACAGCATTTCTCTGTAGTACTCTGCGTAGTTGGACTGGAGGCCTATTCATTTTGATGGTGCATTTTAAAGCCCCACTGCACTACTTATAGCTACTTGCGCCCTCTATATAGCAAACAATGCCTAATTGGTGCCTGTTGGTCCCCCATGATCCCCTTTTAAAATGTTAATTGAGAGCTGATATGATGAGATAACCACCTGTCAGTGACCTTGCAGGGAGGTCTAATCCCTCCTGGCCAAACTAGTGCAGACGGGCTTTAACTTGAACTTGCTTTCCAATGGAAAGTCATAACCGTGAGGTCTGTTCATACAGACACAGCGAAAGAGACAACTTTGGCAGTGGGAATGTTCAATTATGTTACTTTATTACATGAGAGCGAAACAGGTGTTGAACTTACATTGGACAAATGAATACATACATTGAATTGTGTGAATTGATTGAATTTACTGACTTTATTGATTTGGGTCCATTCTCATTGTAGCCTTTCACACATAAAGATGCAATCTTTCTCATTGTTCATGAGTTATGACAGCCGGCATCGTCATAGAGCCTTCACTCCTGATGGTTTAGATTATGTCATGACTTAGGAGGACAATCCACAAACCAGTCACCATTATTCAATTGTTCTCATTGCCAGTAGTTTTAACAATAGAGCATGAATATTGAAATAACTCAATCATTGGAAGTTTGTAAGGTTGATGTATGATTCTCATATATCTAAAAGTCATTTTAGCGCAATTCTACCGCAATTCTACCGCATAGAGAATGAAGCAATATAGAAATTTAAAGATATGGTGACACAATCTTTCTCTTTCATAATTCCTCTGTACACAAACAAAACCGTGTTCTTTTATGCGTCCTTCCTAGAAATGCTGAAATGCTATTTTATTATTAACAAAATGAAAACCCCAAAAGTTAACAATGTATATTTATTTCTTGAGACTGAACTTATAAAAAACTTCTGTGAGGTGTTGTAGAAAAAGGTACAGAAATTTGAAAGCCAAAAAAACAATTAGCTGATGTGACATTTTCAACTGTTTAAGCATTTCTTTTTTATGGACCTGAATGGTTCATGTTTCGGGCACTTCTTTTGGTGATTCATAAATGACTTGAAAAGATAAAGATGTTCCAATCACAAGCTGGTCAGAATTTCTCTGTATCTGGATTTGAAAACCTTTCATATGAATGACAAGTTGTCACAAAGAAACTTGCAACGGCCAAGAAAATACTGTTTCGTCATGCCAAAAAAACTTAATATTCTTGCAAAGAGCCAATATGTGTCTCTGGGAACGTTCTTCTTATAAACGTGAACATTTTTCGAAGCAAACACAACGCACCTGTGTGTGTCACAAGGCCGCCTTGTGTTAATCTCTTTCCCTAATTGTTCCGGATATGCAGAGAAACATAACATATGTAATGACCTACCTCTCGCCCTGCCTCTGACTAAAATGATTTCCTGGATGAGAGGTTGTGAGTAGATTCCATCTTTTCCAGATGGCTGCAAGCAGATTTGTCATTTTTGGTTAAAGGGCAGGTCAAGACGCTTTTTATTCTGATATATATGATTAATATTTGATGATATAGAAGACAATAGTGACAGGAAAATGAAGGTTTTGCTTGTTTAAATTACCTCTTAAACCATGAAATTTCAGCATTGGATCTTTCACTAATTCTTTATATAATGACCTAAAAATCAGAGTTTTGTGATTTTGCGGCAACGATTCGTGCAACTCAACATCTTGCAAACTTTTACAAAATTTGATGCAAGCAACAGTGTCTCAGTTTTACAGTAGATAAAATAGTCCTTGGCGAAATAAACTGACCAAACCTTGGGGAGGAAAACTTTAAAAGAGCACATCTTTTAATGAACCTAAATATAAAGAATAGACTAAACATCGCCGGACAATGGAAATTGTGGAGAATTTTCAGTTAGATTCAATGTTTTAAAAAATAACAGATTTTTTAAATAAGTCTGTTTAATGCTTTGGCCATTTAAAATTGTGAATGATACATAACAAAAGTGAATCTCAATCTATCAAATCTGGCTCATGACTTGCCCAAAGAAGAAGTTTCACTTTCTTTCTTGAGGGAAGCGTTCTTCTGACTCCCCACAATTCAAATTATCAGTGGAAGCCTCAGGAACGTTTCTTTTTAGAGTTCTTTTACCATTTTAATTTAAGCCATGAATGCATGAAGAGTAAATAGAACCAGTTCGCTTAAAGTACACTAGTATGGCTCGACATATTGTGAAGCAGATTTCTGCCACCCCATTCTTCTCCTTCCCTTTTCCCCCTCCTTTTCCTTTCTGTCCCCTACCTCCTTCCCATCCTTCCTCTCCTTCTCCCTCCTTTCCCCTCTCTCCTTTCCCACTCCCTCCTTTCCTCCTTCCTCCTTTCCCCTTCCTCCTTTCCCCCTTCCTCCTTTCCCCCTTCCTCCTTTCCCCCTTCCTCCTTTCCCCCTTCCTCCTTCCTCCTTTCCCCCTTCTTCCTTCCTTCCTTTCCCCCTCCTTTCCCTTTCATTCACCTACTTCCTTCACCTTCCTCTCTTTCCCCTCTTTACCCTCTATCCTCTCCTTCTCCCTCCTTTCACTCCTTGCTCCTCCTCCCTCCTTTCCCCCTCCCTCCTTCCCACTCCCTCCTCCCCCTCCCTCCTTCCTTTCCCTCTCCTTTCCCACCCCCTCCTTCAGCCTAAATCTATTTGTCAACTGTATGTAAAATAGGTGTACATCAACTTTGTAGGGTCTATTTCTAGTTTTCCTTCTCAAATTTTTGGACAAGATTAAGATGTGCAGGTTGATAAAAACACTCACATGCCTTTAAAAGATGTTGGAAACGGGGCCCCTGTGCTGTTTCATATAACTTGATATCAATAACAAATGCTAAACTGCTATGACAACTTTTTCTCTCGGCCAATCAAATGCCATGATTTCTGTAGCTTATAACAGTTATTGTAACTTTTTATTGATAACAAGTTTTATGAAACAGGGCCCAGACCTCAGATATTTTGACGATGTTTTTGTAGGGGCTAGAAGGGGCATTGGAGGGGGGTGGGGGTCTTGGGGTATATGTTCATCCGAAAATACAAAGGGTCCTTAAAGCCATGATAATGTGAGGAAAGACAGTTACATCTTCTTAATTTAATCATGTAGTGCCACTTGAAAAACGATGTTAGGCTTCAAACAAATTTGAAACCCTAAAGCCACGGAATCGCTAGGTTATGAGTCAACGAATATCCATGGATGAACACAGAGGCGATTGAAGAAAATAAGAAAAGAAAAGAAGAAAATGACAAAAGGGGTATTAGAGAAGGCTTACATAAGAGATACTGCTTGACTAGAAACTGGGGAAAGTGTTCCTTGACTAGGTAGTGATAATTGAATTAAGACTTGGAAAGCGTTTTTGTGTATTCAGGTACTTTGGAAAGTAAGAAGAGGGGTTTTAAAGGCTTAGTAGTTGACAAGTTTTGTAGCGACAAAAGGAAGATTTTGAAGAAGAGGAGAATATATTTTTGAATGGACAGGGACACATCATGATGATTTTCAGTGGCGAATACAGTGGACTTAACTCAGTTAAGGGTATATAGTTGATACTTATTATTTTGAGTACCTTTATGACAGCAATGCAATCTCACAGAAGCGAGGAGATAGTCAGGCGACCCAAAACTAGAATCCTTCACCGATGTTTCGAGAGCGAGCATCTGCACTACAAAAATCTGAAATTTCTGCCAGCATTTCAAAAACCCACACCCCAGAGTTGTTTTTATTTTGGTTTTTCGTCCCGTTTGCCAGTAGCTGCTTAAAGACATCTGATGAAACATCTGAATATGAGAAAAATCAGTGAAATTTGCTTGCAGTGTAAATGCAGCTACTGCTATGTTAGTGAACCTTGGGTAATTCGAAATGAATTGCCCTGGATAATTCCCCCTGTCAGTCAGAAGATCTTGAGAATCATATGCACTTGTGAGTTAGGACTTGTGGTACTTCCAATTTCAGAATTCTCAGAAGAAAATTTGATACTGCAGTCCTATCCCTTGCTGTAATATGACAAGCGTAGTCCTCGAATATCTTGAGAATGCTGATCCAGTGAGTTAACTATTTCATTCTTCCTCTCCTGGCATCATCTAGTCTTGTTCCCAAGCAGGATTTGTTTTTATTTGTCCAGTTTTTAATACATTGTTACTGTATGTCTGAAGCACGGAGGCTCTCATGGCCTTTTGCTGTTATGTATCATTAGTGTTGGAGAAATTTTTCTGTAAGTTTTATTCATTCCATCGTGTGGTCTCAGCAAAACTCATTTCATCTTTCAGAGATTAAATTGTTATTCTTAAAGTGATTCCATCACGCTTTTAAAAAAAATGAATGTTTCCTGACTGAAACCTAGGCTACAGATCATACTCTATGTCTTATTTTTAAGAGCTATTTCCAATGTGATTCAAGTGTGATTTAATTTTTAAGGCAAGACATGAACTTAAGTCCCTCTCGCATCCGATTCAGTGCAGTTATTGTAATGGCTAAAGTCCTACTGAACCCTTCATCAGTTGTACATCAGAGAAATAAGAAATAAGAAGATTATTAGATACCAGCGAACTAATGTCGAATTCCAACGGATGAACAGTTGGCGATCAGAGTTTTGATTCGAGATGACTGAGCTAAGGTTAACAAGTCCAACTAGGTGAAGTTATCTGTACATTGAAATTCCTTGGTTCGTCAAGACTTATGTACATGTCTGTCGTTGACCGGGTACAGGCATATATGTGGTCAGCAGCTCTCTATTTCATTTTCCATCTTCTCAACCATAATCCGTTGTTTTTGCCTTTGGAATCAGCTGAGAAAGTGTAGCAGTATTTCAGTTAATTGTTTGGCAGAATAACATCTCATAGAAAAATAGAGATAGAGATAGAGAGATTGATAGATAGATAGATAGATAGATAGATAGATAGATAGATAGATAGATAGATAGGGAGATATATATATATAGAGAGAGAGAGAGAGAGAGAGAGAGAGAGAGAGGGGGGGGGGAGATAGAGAGATAGATAGATTGAGGGGGAGATAGAGAGATAGATTGATTGATAGATAGATAGATAGATAGATAGATAGATAGCGAGAGAGTGAGAGAGAGACAGAGAGATAGAGTGAGAGAGGGGGGGGGGGGGGGGGTGGATGGAGTAGTTACTGGCATGTTTTATACCCCCAGATAGGCTAGGGCTGTGTGCTATCTTCTGAAACACTTTCTTACCAGCTGATGATTCAAAAAGCTTACTGAATATGCCAGATAGCACAATTTCAACTGCAAAGGATCAAAATGGCTCATTACTATTCCATTTAAAATAAAAGTCCTTCATTGTTTAAGCACTGTTTTATGGCATGCCGTGTACTAGAAGATACAATCACGTTCTATCTTGTGAAATAATTTCTCACCCAGGCAGTGATTCACAAATCGTATGGAAAACATGAGATAGAACACCATTAGATAATAATGGAGGTAAAAAGATGCATTATGAACTGGTGTGCTTTGAAAAACACTGGTTGGCAACAGTTTCACAGCATGTTGTAGACCTACATGTAGCAGCTATAACTATAGGTCTGTCTGTCTTCATCAGCTTGAGTTTGCCAAATAACCCGCTATTTTAACTATCCCGTTAATTTGCTTCTTCATCAGCCCACAGTTGCAATTAGCGGGAGATTTGGTCAAGAAAATATCCCAAGAAATCTCGGTCTTGTCTCCAAAATAGCCCGCTATTTGGGTAATAGCAGGCTAGTTTGTGATGAGCGTATCAGTCTGGTGAAAACACAATTTTGAGCTTCAGGATAATATCTAGAGTCTGAATATTTGTTATTGTATGAAATCCAACTCATGGTTGCAATAAATGAATGAATAAATAAATAAATAAAATAGTGGGTTATTTGGCAAACTCCAGCTGATGAAGACGGGCCCCATGTGCTGTCTTGTGAAACCTTTTCTCTTCCCAGCTGATGCCGCGGAAGATAGATGCGATAACATGTGAGCGATGCTATTGAGGGCATGGTATTTATAGGACAAGACAAGTGAGCTTAGGACTATTTAGGTTGGAGGCTGCAAAGTTGCGCAGACTGGCGTCGACGCCCCCACGTCAGTGACGAAAAGGACAGCATGAACCGCGGTGATTAAAGGTTGGATGCCTGCATGATAGTGGTGTCCCAAGGGCTTCATTCACATTGGATGACATACAAAACTTGTATCTAATCCTTCAAATCCTAATGCACTAAGGCACCACCGTACTTTGGCAAGACATTATTCTGCAATTGCCACACTCCACCCAGGTGAGGTAAATGGGTACCTGGCAGGAATTAGTTCCTTGAAATGCTAGAATGCCATAACAGCAGCCATGCGAGAGCCATAGTAATAATAAAGGAGCCCCAGGAGAGGCAATGTACCGGATATACATGTGCATTATACAAGACTCTACCATTTATTATTATTTAAATATTGCTGAAGAAATGTCTCTTCAATTTGGAAAAACTGGCCATTCTGATGCAGTGATTTTCATTCAAATGACCATTGACTGAACATTGTAAATTACTGCTTGAACTATTGATATTGTATGTACCACCAGCAGTGCACATACAAAGTTTAATTGATTTATAAGTATTATAAATTTGGGGCAAGCACCATGAGCGCATAGCTAGTGGATACTGGTGCTATGTATAGAAGTCATTGTTATTATTATTATGATGATTGCATTAAGTATTTTAATAGCATTGATTTTGCATCACCTTTAGAATAGTGTAGGCATGTACAATGTCGGGTCACACATAATGCATTATTATGCCTAAAACTCTATCAAACTGACTTTAACAATAATCAACCTAAGGTGATTTTAGCCTAGTGCATCACTTTTTGAGATGTGCAAACATGTGCAATGACATGTTATATAATCCAAACTTCTGTAGGCAATAAATTATGGTA
>JAVYIG010008985.1:0-83217 GCA_035222895.1 Strongylocentrotus droebachiensis
GATATTATCAAATAAATTTGATAGTCAAGTTTGGGGCTTGCAAATACTAGAGGCCTATGTTTGTTATTAAGTAAGCAGCTCTGCCGATAAGGCATTTTGATTTGCATGTAGATTATATAGCTGGGAAAATAGTGTAATATATTGTGTGAATTGCAGAAGTTTCAAGGTTAAAATCACAGACACTGAATATAAACATCGATCTCACAGCGTGTGACATATATTCTAAATCAATATATACGAAATTGTGTCGAGCTCTTACTATTCAAGCTCTACTTTTGTTTGAGGGGCGCCATATATAATACGTTCGAAATATGCTGTAAACTCCTGGATAAGTATCATCTGACTGTTCTAGACCGTATGACATTTACATGTAATGCCTTGCCGAAGAAATTCAAGTAGTTATATGATCAGCATAATTATGAAAGGATGAAGCACAAATTTCCTGTTGGCATGACCAGTGTGACATACTATACGAGGCCTAAGCCAATAGCTCTTTATGTCCTGTTATGTATTAAAAACTACATCGGGAATTACCCGAAAGCAAGAATGACATAACTATTTTGATTACGTCATATAAAGAAAACATACCCATTAAAATGAACAAACACAGTGATAAACATATACGTTTAATACACAAATCAAACAATGTTACGCCCTCCTGTACAAGGGTTAGTCACTGCAGGCGCGGATCCAGGATTTCTTAGGGGAGGGGGCCCAACTTTTTTTTTTTTTTGCTCCCGAAAATTTGAAAATCGCGCCGGCCGAAAAGTCGCTCAGTGGGGGGGGGGGGGGGGGGGGGGGGGGGGGGGGGGGGGGGGGTAAGCGGACACTTTTTTTTTTTTTTGGAGTCCAAAAAAAAAATCGCAACGACTCAGCCAGCCGAAAAGTCGCTCAGTGGGGGGGGGGGGGGGGGGGGGGGGGGTAGTGAGCACATTTTTTTGTTTTGGTCCTCGAAAATTTTAAAATTTGCACCCCCCCCCCCTTGAGCGCCAGGGGGGGGGGGGGCCCAACCCCCCAAAAAGGTAAAAATCGCGTGATTTTACATGATTTTTTTCTCAAGGGGGGGGGGGGCCCGGGCACCCCGGGCACCCCCCCTGGATCCGCCACTGAGTCACTGAACCATGGAGATATAAGAAGTTCTCCATGACTGAACTATGCCGTCCGTGGGCTTTTGAAGCGGGGGCGCGGGGGTCACTAGGCTGGACAACAAAAATTAAAGTTAAACAAAAATGGATCAAGCCACTCCCCAAATGACTGTCATATTTAAAGTAAGGGAGCGGGGGCTATAATGAAGCAAACAAATTTACTTGAGTCAGTGAAATAACTTGTGACGCCCTTAGATAACTGTTACTGTCATTATTATTGAAGAGGGAGGGGGTTATGAGATGTAAGACCAATAAATAATAAGGGTGACTTTTTCATAGATATATTCCATTACGTGTCATGCATTACGTGTCATGACGACGACATGAACAATTTTTTAAAAATCGTACATGCAATGAGCTACATGTAAGGCGTTGGCATATCAATGTATGCACTCATACTCATAGTCCGAAAAGAAAATCCCCAACAGACTTTACAAAAATAGTGATGTCATGAATTTCATCTGCTTTCCAGGTGTTTGTTTGTGTTTGTGGGGGGGGGGGGGGTGAAGGGGTTGCCCCTTTCATTCATGTATTTCTTATTATTTTCTGCCGTTTCATGATTGAGGAAGTAACGGTACGATATGCCATACAGACATGGAATAGATCGATAGAAGGGCTTTCCCTAATCACAATGACAATTCTACGCAAAGAGGATATAGTATAAATTCTTGTGAAAAGTCTTTTACATGGTTTTAGAGATGTCATGGTTTCATTTCATAAATGTTCTAGGAATTTTTTCTTCATTTCTATATACATCAGATAGAGTATTTTGTAAACGATTATTTCATGGTAATGTTTCTTTGTAACTCTATACATGGACATCGTGAATATAGGATGAAAGGGAATTACTGAAAACTTTTAAATTCTCACTTCGAGCCAGATCTCCCTGAATTCGTCATACACCGACGAATCAATAGGGACTTTTAGATTTGCGTGGACTCCTACGTGTGACGTGCTTGTACGGCACTGGCAGTCACGTGTGACGTCCTTTTAAGGCATTGACAGTGCGTTTAAAGAACGTCACACGTAGCAGTCCACTATGTCGTCGTGCAAATCTAAAAGTCCCCAATGCCAAGTTCAGTTAGAAAGAGTACCTGCATTGTTGCTCATAAAGTTTGAATAATTTCTTTCTTATATACCTTTTTCTATGACATTCTTAATTGTGACAATACAATCTATAGTCTTGATATATAAAGTTTATATCTTCTTTGAACTATATTGATTAATCTAAAGAGTCATATAGATTGATTAATAAAGTTATACAAATATATATGAATGCACTATGTGACGATCACTTTACAAAATGAGGCAATAAACAAGTTATTCCAACTCTATAGGCAACCGTGTATGATCTACTAAAGTGCTAATACTAAGCGCTGTTTGCTTAACAAATAAGGTAATTTCGCAATATTCGATCGATAGTTTCATAGACTCTTGATTATTATAAAGAACGACAAGTACAAATAATCCCCTGCATTATGAAACATTGGTCGCAATAGGCATGTGCAAGACAGATTCTCGGTTTCATGTCAAATTTATCTTTGTATTCTGTTTCGATGTTGATCATTAATTATGTATACTAAGCTCGCATATTATGTAAAGCAGATGAGAAGAAAGAACGAAACAAACAAACAAGAAAGAAGTATAGAAAGAAAGAAAGAGACAACAAAAGGGAGAAAGAAAGAAAAGGAAACTAAGTTATATTTTGGTTGACATACATTTTGGGCTATAGAATGAAATCTATGGTGCAATGTTTATTACGTGAAAACGCTCTAAAAAACCCAATTTTAAATCAACATTATTTTATAAGGGCCGAGAAGGCACAGTATTTTCAAAATGGAAGCTGCTACACATCTTTGACATGGTGGCGCCAACCTTATTGTGTTGAATCTAGCATATCAAAAGAAATAATCTACCATTTTGAAAATGAAAATGTTGATTTTAAACATTTTAGTGTTTTAGAGTGAAGTAACTGGCACATAAGTTTTGCCTTTATTATGTACGTTGCTTCCAGAGTACATGTAACCTGTCAAAACTTCTCGAAACTACATGACACATGACTTTGTATCCTATCCTTGTGCCTTTTGTAACCAAAGTAAACGGGAACTAACAGTTGATTCCTTGTTCAATTTGGCACGTTCATTGTTACGACACAGCTTCCGGGATATACACTCGTTTTTATGACCCCCTCTTCTGTTTAAAAAACATTGTCAATTGTTATCAAAGGGACGTAATATTATTTTTTGAAGAAGAAATCTACCCATTCCTCATTTAAGGCCTATTTAGGGACGTTATGTCATGATGTTATATGCGCTATACGAGAACACTTCATAAGTATTGATTAGCCGATCAGAATAATTATACACGACGAGTGAAACGGTACGGACTGGATGTTATCTATATAATTGCTACCATTAGTTATTTTAACTTAATAGATATTTTAGAGATTTTATATTCAATCATAATCACCAATAATGCAGGCAAGGTGATTTTTTAAATGGGCATAATTCAAACCCAAGATGATCGGCATAGAAACGTTCATACAATTATTTTACATGAAATACATTGGTCCGACATGAACATTGTTCGATTCAGACTAGGCCTTTAAAAAGGGTTTTTGAAGAAAGTTATTATTCATTTTCGTTTTTGTTTTGTTTTGCTTTTCATTCCCGTTTTGTATTTATCTTGGTTGTCATAGGTAAAATGGCAAGCAATGACATATCGCTGACTCCAAGCGATGTTTCCAACCAAACAGTCCCGCGCATCGCGAAACCACCAAACTACATTGACGGGGGCAGCGAAGAGGAGGAAGACGACTTCGATGAACCTCGACCACCACCAGATGAGCATTCTTCAACCAAGGCGGTTCATCAACGTGAAACGGAATCAGCGAAACATATTGACGCTAATGAAGGCGTTGTAAATGGAGACGGGATCGAAAGTTCTGCTCGGGCTGTCGACAACGCCGTCCATCTCGACAACGATACCCTTCATGACGGCGATGGGAACGAGAAACATCCTCCAGGGAAGAAAACGAAAAAGGGAGAAGAAGTTGATAAGGGAGAAAAGGTCGTAAAGAATGACGGCGCGGAAGAAGAAAAGAAGGGTGCAAGGAAGGGAGGCGATAAGTCACGTGATCGTCAAGACCCAATGATTCTCCTGAATAAAGAAGGAGAGGTAATTATCAAAACTTTACAAAAAAACATGATAGTCACCGGCAGGAAGATAGTGTACATGAGAGAAGATAATAGTCTGTGATGTAGGGTATTTAAAGAGACCAACACACACTAGAATAACATGTATTCTGTTGACAAGACTGTAGTTAAAACGAATACAGTCAAACCTGCTTAAGTGACCACCTGTCAAAAAAGACCACCTGTCTACAACAAGCACATTTTTTTGTTTCCCTTGAAAATGGTTTCTCATTGAAACATGCACCAAAGGAACCTTCCTACAAAGACCACTTTTTGTGTTTCCCTTGGGCGGTCGCTGTAGACAGGTTTGACTGTATTTAACATATATATTCTCATTATGCAATCAGAAAAACATTTGTCCTAGATAAAATGTTAATGTACAGAAGTGGTCATGGATTGCTTTATGATTATCAATAATTGGACCACTCTAAACATGCATACTTTCATGTTTCCATCAAAGATTCGGGCACTGATCTGATATTGCGTTCTATCGAGTCATGTTTGGTATTAATTCTAAAAGTAACTAACTATACGATTAGACTCTCTTCATCTCTTAATCTGTAATCGAGACAGGGACATGAAAAGTGACACTGCAATGATATCATTGATTTAATTTAATCAAAAACTAACGATGCTAATCATTCAAAAAATGGTCTTCATGCGCAGAACATCAAACGATTTTCGACAGCCCGAAACCTATTATGCAACTTTTTTAGTTCACATTTGCATGTATGTGAAACTTAGTTTCGTATTGTGTATAGTATACCAAATGATCAAACTTTACCCAACTTTATCGAGTATTATTTTCTTTCCCCCCGTTCTTCTATTTTTGCATGAACAACTTACAGAAGAGCAAAGACATGTGCGATGGCGACTTCGACTCCGACAATGTGACCGAGCTCGTCGACCGCGTGGAGAGCGCCGTCGATTCGATGTCGAAAGATGAACCGGAGGCTTTCGATGGCCTTGTCGCCATCCTTAGGGTTTTCCTTCCGAAGACACTTTTCATGGCCGACGAAGTCAAGATGTTACGAGTAAGTATACACAGGATAAATTCCAAGTCCTCCAATCAATCGCAAGCTTGCAATCTCCTATCTCTTATGTACATACTTGCGATTGATATCAATCGCAACTAAGTTGCGATTAATATCAACTCTTTGTAAGACAAGGCCCAGGGGTAATGATAATTAAGTAAGACTAATTGTGCAACTATTTACGATTTGAAAGCGATTCAGCCTTTACTTCAAATAGAAGGCTTAAAATAGACAAAGCTTTCACTTTCGATTATAGATCCTAAGACACCTTCAGATTATCAGTTCCACTTTTGCTACATATTTATTTATGTATTCGCAATGTTATACATTGGTTTCAGTTCAAATTTCATTCTATGAATAGTTTTTAGTTGCAATTTATATATAGCTGCCACTCCATATTTCAGAAGTGCTTTTCGTTTTCATATTATATATGAGATGCTCTCCAATCGGGGAATTCGTAAACATTGCCTAGGCATTCGAAAGAATTTTGAAATTGAATGTAACATGAGTTTTTAACTCTCCATCGGGGAATTTGTATACGTTACCTAGGCATTCGAAAGAAATTTGAAGTTGAATTTAACATGACTGGTGTTTATAGATAAACATTTTGATAATCTCTATCTAAATTAAATAAATAGAAATTTCTTCTGTTCTTCATTTTTATTTTAGGATAACAATAAGGATCTGCTTCTTCGTAATCGTGCTCTGGCAAAGGAAAACCAACAAGCTCGCCTGGAAGCTGAGCAAAGGTATAGTTTCTCTGAAAACATACAAGATGTATTATATTACAATTTTAATGAACTATTAATGTCAAATAAAACATTATTCAAGTAGACAAAATCTTTCTAACCGGGCAAGTTAATTTATTTAGTCCCATACGTTGCCATAGACATCAATGTTTTTGTATACCTGATAAATGTATTATTGATAACACGACTATAGCTTGGATTAGACAACATCTTTAACAAACTTTAACTTTTGATGTTAATTATGTTCAGTTTTCTATGCCACTTGGTGATAAATAGGACATAACATGACCAAATACCCTTCACTTGCTCGGACACTTCGCTGGGCCGAGCTTAAATGTGATGAAAACAAATGCTGTTACTATACAACAGCAACAAGCATTTATCGAAGGTATTAAATGGAACGATGAACCTGTCAAGTATTTGGGAATGTATCTAACAAGGGATAAAAAGGAGTCTGATCGATTGAACTGGTTTGTGAAACTAGAAAAAGTAAAATCAATCTTGACTTTTTGGAAAATGAGAAACTTAACTTACTATGGTAAAGTTGTAATTCTTAAATCACTTGTAATCTCACAATTTGTGTATGTTGCTTCGGTATTACCTATCCCTCAGAAACTAGTTGTTGATTTGAATAAACTGATGTATAATTTTCTATGGAATTCAAAAAGAGAAAAAGTCAAGAGAACAGTCTTAATTAATGATATTGAAAAGGGAGGATTGGGCATGGTCGACTTAGGGTGCGTTCAATCGAATTTTCGAAGCTAGAATCACAAATATGAATCACAATTCAAAACGCCGTTACAAAAAGCAAGGTCACTGCGGTTTGCGTTCAAGCGGTTTTTCATCAACGCTGATTCTAGCTCATTGCGAGCCAAACCACTGCGCATCACACTGCGCAGTATGGCCCAGGAACTTCGGCGCGCGCTTTCTGGAATTGTTTACGGCCGACTGTCGACTGCTGTTTTGAGCATAGCTCGCAATAATAAGACAAAGAATGAGAAGGTGATAGAAGGAAGAAACAAAGAATAACATAAGGAAAGACAGAAAGATAAAGTCGATAGAATGATTAAAACAAAGAATAACATAAGAGAAGGTGAAAGAAGGAAGAATCGAAGAATAACATAAGGAAAGACAGAAAGACAGAAAGAGAGAGTGATAGAATGCTTAAAACAAAGAATTACATAAAAGGTGATAGAAGGAAAAAACAAAGCATAACATAAGAATAGAAGGAAGAAACAAAGAATAACAAAAGAGAAGGTAATAGAAGGAAAAAACAAAGAATAACATAAAAATAGAAGGAAGAAACAAAGAATAACATAAGGAAAGATAGAAAGAGAAAGTAACAGAATGATTAAAACAAAGAATAACATTAGAGAAAGTGATAGAATTATAAAAACAAAGAATAACATAAGAGAAGATGATAGAAGGAAGAAACAAAGAATAACATAAGGAAAGACAGAAAGAGAAATTGATAGAATGCTTAAAACAAAGAATTACATAAGAAAAGGTGATAGAAGGAAAAAACAAAGAATAAGTATAGAAGGAAGAAACAAAGAATAACATAAGGAAAGACAGAAAGAGCAAATGATAGAATGTTAAAAACAAAGAATAACATAAGAAAAGGTGATAGAAGGAACAAAAACAAAGAATAACATAAGAATAGAAGGAAGAAACAAAGAATAACATAAGGAAAGACAGAAAGATAAAGTCGATAGAATGATTAAAACAAAGAATAACATAAGAGAAGGTGAAAGAAGGAAGAATCGAAGAATAACATAAGGAAAGACAGAAAGACAGAAAGAGAGAGTGATAGAATGCTTAAAACAAAGAATTACATAAAAGGTGATAGAAGGAAAAAACAAAGCATAACATAAGAATAGAAGGAAGAAACAAAAAATAACATAAGGAAAGACAGAAAGAGCAAATGATAGAATGTTAAAAACAAAGAATAACATAAGAAAAGGTGATAGAAGGAACAAAAACAAAGAACAACATAAGAATAGAAGGAAGAAACAAAGAATAACATAAGGAAAGACAGAAAGAAAAAATGATAGAAGGAAAACAAGGAATAACATAACGGAACAGGCCATGATGGTATAGTGAACGCAAATTGCATGCAAAGCGGGCGCGCGGTTTTTCCCAAACCGGAAGAGGCTTCGTCATACAATCATGATTGAGAACTCCGTCCGTTCAATCGAATTTTAGCGACCGTGATTCTTTTGAATCATGATACAAAACGCATCTTTTTCAGCGTTTCATGTTTGTGTTTTCAAACACGTTTATTTTTACGACCGACGAAAAATCGCTTGAACGCAATTGCGTTTTAAACTAAACGTCTTTAGAAACCGTGATTCTAGGGTGAAAAAGTGTCGATTAAACGCACCCTTAAACTCTAAATTTCAATCGCTACATTTATCATGGTTTAACAATTTCTTTGAAAATAATTATGATATACCGTGGAAGTTTATGTTTAGATACTGGATTGAAAAAATATGTCCGTTGTTAGTAATTTTGAAAACAAATTGTTCCAGTAAAGACATGTTAAAGTTATGCTTAAAACAAAAAATACCTAATTTTTATGTTAACTGTCTCGTAACTTGGAGCGAACTTAAATATATTCAATTTCCACAAGTTATGAATGTTGAAAATCAAGTATTGTGGTACAATAGTAATATTACACATGAGAGCAAACCTCTCTTTTTTAAAGAATGGTTTAGAAAAGGCATTATAACAATGAATGACATTGTAGAAAATGGACGTTTTCGGCCAAGAGAACATATTTGTAGAGTGCTTGGCTCAAATTCTTTGCTAGTTGATTTTATGTATACGAAGCTTAAAAATGCGATCCCAAAAATGTGGATCGAAAGAATTCAAGATGTTAATTACGCACATGACGATAAAACAAATTCACAATTCGAAGGCGACTTATACGAAATAAGAACACTTGATTTTATAAGACTATCTTCAATGAAGTCTAGCCATTTCTATAGCCTATTGTGTGACTTTAAGAAAAGAGAACCAGCTGTATTAACATTTTGGGAAGGTAAACTGAACCTTGTCATTGATTTTGATTGGAGAGATACATTAAAATTTAAGTTTAAGACATTGAAAAACAATAAAATAAAACAACTCAACTTTAAGACATTTCATAGGATTTTACCCTTTAGATACAATCTGTGCAAATGGAAAATTGTAAATGAAAAACATGCAAATGGAGCAGATATAAATACAATCGTTGCATATGCTCAATACGCAATCTATTTGACGTATATGTTAAATTATTTTCAAGGTAAACCATACAACAGCTTTTTCATATGGCATGTTTTTAAATACGAGTTACTCTTGGATAACATCTCGGATGTTGTTTCAGGGGCTCTCGGGACATAGTATTTTTTTGGAGAGTTTTTGAGAGCTTTTGAAATAGCATCTGGGAACTAAGGAAAATCTTCGGGGATATTTTATATCACTGAAGATTTTCTCTTAAAGACCGTCACCACTACTGGGCAAGAAGGGATTAGACCACACAGCGAGCCAGCAAGGTCACTGTGACAGGTGGCTATCTCATTAACTCAGCTCTCATTTAACATAAGAAAAAGAGGATCACGGGGGACCAACAGGCACCGATTGTGGAAGTTTTCTATATAGAGGGAGCAAGTAGCTACAAGTATGGCAGTGTGCCTTTAATAGTTTAAGAAAATACTTAAAGTGAATGTAAAATTTTGTTATGATGTAATGATTTGTGTGTTGGTTATTTTTGTAGATGAATAAAGTACCTCTGACAAGAGGAAAAAAAAAAATATATATATGCCTGTTTCTAAACACGGGGTGAATGCGAAGATCCATTGCATTTCTACTACAACAATTTCGATTTAATAAACGCAATTTTCAAACGATGAGATCCTCCTCTCTAATGGTTCTGTCTAACCGTACCACATCCATAGAGGTGGCTTTCTGCTGTCCATACGGTGTTCGAAGTGTTCAAAATTAATATACTGTGTATTCGTGCTCGGAAATTAAGGCAGAATTGTTGGAGGTAGTAAATCGGGTCGCTTTGCTTTCCCTTCGCTTTGCTTCCAAATAGGAAAGAATGCTCTGACGACAATTGCTCCACGGAGCCCCCCCCCTTTTTTTATTCACTAACTAAATTCCTAATTTCAACCCTCGACCTATAACACTTTACATACATAACTTTAAACCTAACCTTACAGCTAACATAAAATCCAATCCCAACACTCACCCTATCCCTTAGATATAAACCTAGCTTTGACGAAATAAAGCCCAGGGAAAAGGTCCATGGAGTGTTTTGCCTAGTTCTTTGACGAGATTTTGTTGATGATTATTTGCTACATTGTATTTCAATAACATTTACTTGAATCCATTATTTATTTTCTCGTAAAATAAGTTATGTAAATATGTTGTTAAATGCAATTTTATTCTTCTAGTCCGTTTATCTAGCTTTTTCATTCATTCTAATGGGTATAACTTCTGATTAATTTTCTTAAATCCAATTAGGACCATCGTCGAGACAAAGTCTGTAGGTACGACTGTAAAAAACGACGAGAAAACTGTAAGTAATTTGATTATTCATTGATCAAACAGTACTAAACGTACTCGAAATACATTCCATAGTGTTCCTCTAGCTCTGGTTTAACACAGATTCGACAGAAAAACAACATCAACAACATCAACAACATATTTTTTGTAATGTATTTGCGATCGTGTGTTTGCTATTAGTTTAATAGTGTTACGTAAATACTTTTTTTTGTTTTTTTTAAATCTGTGCGCATTTTATTTATTCCACTGGTTCGCTTCCATTTACGGTGTACTATATTACACCAACACATGAGTGCTTGTTTGGCATATTTAGATGATTAAAAAAAATATTTTCGTAAGGAAATCTAGTATTGATACTGAAAACTTGTTGTTTTTGAAGCATCTAATCATTTACGAAAGCTTGCCTACTATGTTAAAAAGCTGGTAGATGCTAAACATGGTAGGCATGTTTCTATAAATAGCTACTGACGTAACGCTAACCCTAATCCTAACCCTACCTGATACACGTTATAAATTATATGCAAAACATGGAATGCAAATTAGCTACCTTGTTAATTATTTTATAAGGAAAACCTATAAAGACATATTCAATTTTTCTCTTCTTCTTCTTCAAATAAAGTCTTTATTCAATTTTTCTCGAAGCATAACAAAATATATGCAAATGTACAAAATGATGGACACATAAATTTGACAAAGAAAAGTACAATGAAAAACAAGATTCAAGTATTTAGATAAGTTGGACGTGCCTCCATCTATCATGAAATAAAATAAACCTATCTTGTTGCGCGTCCATCTTTTGTTCAATTTCGTAATGATATTTGAATTTCATTTGAAAACATGGAAATGATAAAGATTCCTTTAAACATCTAGTTGAAATTATAGAATACTTTCCTTACAAAATAACGAAATTAAAAGAGGGATAAATTACACCTAGGATGCCAAAGATGAAGTCATTACATGTTAACTTAATTTCTCTTTCGAGGGTATGTTTTTAAAAAATCTCCTAAGAACTTACGAATTCATGGGTATTCCCAAAATAAGTGTCTAGCAGATTAAATGTCTTCTGAACAAAATGTACATAAATCAGAATGGGATATACCAACAGTCTTTAAATACTTATTGAGTTATTTCGAATAGAAAATTAACTTTTTCGACAAAGGACATTTAAAAGGAATGATGTAAATTTCATTCCAGTTAACAACTGATTTTGAAAGGATACCCTTCCATCTCTTATGGGAAACTAGAAATTTAAAGAGTGTGCCAACACACAATTTATGAATTATTTAAATACTTAAGTTACTTTTCTCATGATGCAAACAAAAATCGTCTTGGCAATTAATATTTTTCTTAGGTGGGTCTTTACAAAAATGCTTACATTTTAAAGGTATAGCTGATATAATTGAACAAAAGTTTAGAAAATTATTATTGAAAAGATAAATATAACGGCATAATGGAAAGTAACGATATCATCAATCACCTTTTATGTTTACAGGCAAATTGCGAAAACTGCACTGAGGAAAAACCAGAGGTCGAAGACCCCAATAAACAGCTGGAGATAGAAGCTCTTAAGAAAGATTTCAAGAAGCTTCGCATGCAATGCAAAGAGGTAAATATAAAATAACGATGCTCACATTATTTTGTTTAGCACTCAATTCCTGGACATTTGACGTATAATTATGAATACCCCGGCTTTTGAATTCAACCGATATGCCGCAAGTAGTTCAAGCTCTTTTCGTTCCACTAGGGGGCGATCCAATCAGGCGCCTTTTACAGGCGCACACTGTCTTGCTAACCTAACCATAATGATGATTGTTATCCTTCCGGGTACACATTTAACACCTTGGTGGAGAGAAGCAGTGAAGATAAAATGCATTGCATTATAAGGAAATATTAGTGCCGTCGCGGGTATCGAACCCAGTTAAGTGCTCAGAACGCTCGACTACGACACATACTTGTATTTGATCCTAAAGCTTCAGAGTTGAGATGGCAGGCGTGATACCCCTCTCAGTGCATCTATACCTTGAATCATGATGGCTATGTGGTATATTCGTGAATCTCGTAATCGGGAGCCATGGGTTCGAATCCACGTCGATGCACTTTCGCCCTTGGGTAAGGCATTGATCCTTATTACCAAGTCCCCCGGAGAGGACTTTAAGCCGTCAGTCCCACGGCTGCTTACTTACAAGCATACACACCTAACACACGCTTTCCTTGCAGTCAGGTGACCAACCAACCAACCAATTCCCTTCTTATAATATTTGACTATTTTACAGCTTCAGCATGTCAACCTCTCTTGGGAGAAATACAGCACCAAGAAATCGAGTCGACACGCGGCAGAGGTCAGAAAGATGACCGAGAAGCTGGCTACCAGTGAGGAGAAAGCCAGGAAACTGGAGAAAAGACTTGAGGAAAAGATCCGCAAGTACGATCAGACCTTGATGGAGATGAAACACTCTGAAGAACGTCACAAGGTTTGCAATTTATACCTATTCTTATCGCCTTTCTCCGATTTATGCCTAGTAACCACCCGTTGCATAAAACTTACTGTTGATGGTAACTTTGCCATCAATGGCAACTACCATGGTTACAGGGCTCAACAGCCAATCAAAATCAAGGTTTCCATGGTAGTTAACCATTGATGGCAAAGTTACCATCAATGGTAATTTTTGTGCAACGGGGCCCAGATTTCATTGCTTTAGCTCCGATGACGGGATGGTGAGGAGGTGCGTCTCAAAGTGGTTTACTATGATTTATCATGAACACGATCGCAAAGACTTTTGAAAAAAATCTGCATAAAGAAATTTCAATAGTCTCGTTCATCACCAGTCCTATTGAAATGTGCGAACATTTTACAAAGACGCACATGTATTATGTATTCGAAACATGATCTCACTAGGGCATTTCTACTATTGTGAACATATTTTGATAAAGGGAATTAAACGCATTTTATCAGTCTCGTATAGAGTAAGTATTGTCCGTTTTATCGTATTTAAAAAGAGAACACTAAACTTCTATAAATATTTGCCCACAATAGCTTTGGGAAACCAACGAAAAATACTAGCCCGTACATGTTCTCACAAAATATGAAACCGGGAAACACGATACAGACCCCCCCCCCCTTCTCTTACCCCTTCCCCACCAACAGTTTGTGAGCATCGCAACACAGTCATGATGATTCGAATGACTGTCAATTAACAATATTTGAACATCTTTTTTTCGCACATTATTTTTGTGTGTAGCTTTTAATAGTTTTACGATTTTGTATCTTTTTTTTATAAATAGCTCGTTGCTTCTGAATATAAGAAAGAGCGTGACGTCTTGCGGATGAAGTATGAGGAACTGAAAAGACAGGTGAAAGAACAAGAAGAGGAGATTAAACGACTCAATGAGGTAGGGTAACTTGATAAGTATTTAAAACCCCACTGCACTACTTATAGCTACTTGTGCCCTCTATATTACAAACAATACCTAATCGGTGACCATTGGTCCCCATGATCCTCTTTTTCTTATGTTAATTGAGAGCTGATTTGATGAGATAACCACCTGTCAGTGACCTTGCAGGGAGGTCCAATCCCCCTGGCCAAACTAGTACAAACGTGCGTTAAAGGACTTAGTTTTACATGCTTTTAATCTCAAAATAGAGAACGATATTATTTTCTTCCTCAAAATGAATTCGCAAACCGAAATTGATTTGATTATGACGATGGTTTTTGGTCTATTTATAAAATGATTATTATTATTATTATTATTATTATTATTTTTTGTAATAAGTATAGGGATTTGAATGTAATTTATTTATTTAAGAGAGAAATGACTCACAAACTAAAAATAAATGAACATTTGAAAATACAACATATGAAATTTCCTGCAAATTTGATAAGTTATATTTGAACAATGTGTGTATAATTGACGTTCCATCGTTTTGCTAAATTTGCTAAATTGTTTGTGAAATTATGTTATTGTTGGAATATTTAATAAACACTTAATTAGAGGCAAAGAGAAAGAAAGAAAACTTCATAAGTATCTACTTTCATCCACGATCATTCTGTTCAATAGCGACTTCACAACACTACTGATATATTTATTAATTACTCCCATCTATAACGATAACACAAAATTACAATGGTATAGTAGTAATGATGATGATCAGGAGGGGGATGACAATAACAACAACAACGATAATAATATTGATGATAATGACACTACTACTACTACTAACGATACAAAAATATATATAATAATAATATAATGGCAATACAACTAATAATAACAACAATAATAGTAATGATGGTAAATATTAACAATAATAATGAAAATGATAAATTATTGAAGTACTATCAAATTATTTTTATGTGAAAGTTATCAATCGTTGTGGAATCATCTTGTATATTCAAATGGTCCTGAAGAGTATTAACTACTTTCAACTTGGGAAGGGGATTACTAGTTTCCAACTTTACGTCCAATGAGATTTATACACCGAAGCTACTTTCCTTTCCACCTTGCAGGTCATTGCGCGCAAGGGCACGGCCAAGTTGTATCTGAAGCCTGCAGCACTTATCGTTACCCAGCAAGCTCATATCGACGAGAAGTACAACAACGTACCGCGTAGAAAGCCCGAACGCACCGAGAATCAAGGCACCGCTACCGCAGCGCCTCGGGCTGCCAACGCGGTTGAACCGCCAGCTCACCGCGAGAAGGGCAAAGCGAAGGATGGCAAGCCGCAGAAAACCAAGCCGGTATCTCCTCCTCTCTCGCCGCGGGGTCCCCCCGGTTACATGAAGGCCAGCAGCCCGATGAGCCTGACCCGTGATGAACTGAAGGATCAAGTTGTTCTCTACAAAGAGCAAGTGAGTATATAAGTTTAATGTGAAAATGCAAAGGTCATGGGTTCGAGCAGTTTTGTCTAGCTTGAGCAAGGCATTTTACCTACACAGCTCCTTTCCACCCAGGTGCTTCGTGAACTGGAGAGGGCGGACCTCTATAGTGTAGAATCATAATTGAATCCAATAGCTGTCCAGAGTAATAATACTGAAAATGTTTTGGTCGGTTGCGTTATTGTCATTGGCAAGGCACTTTGTTGTTATTACATCAGTGACTGTAATATTTCATAATTTGATAACAAAAACACAAAATATTAAGAACTACATATGTTCATAGCTAATATAATTTCTATACTGTTAAATGACCTTTGCAGTATTCATCCGTCTTTCCAATTCCTCTGAATGACAACTATACAAGTGCACTAATCATGGTTACTGGTGCTCTAGAAATTAACCATTATGACTAGGTTGCATTTCTTAATACGTTACATAATGATCTAGGCGGCATTGGCGAATATTTTAGACCACAAGGCAAATGGCAAACGGAAAAAACTAACAACTTGACTCTCGCTTTATATAGTCCCTTTGCCCAATGGTGGCGCTCTAGATTTTAGTAATCTCCGATGTCGGTATGTGTTCAGATCTAACGTGGATAATCAATTTGCCTGGACGACATTACAAAGTGTGCTACGTTCTGCTAGCAGTACAACCGCGGCACGTTTTGTGCGAAAGCGCTGTTGGGAAAATGGATTTTGCAAGCAGCAGCGCTGTATCAAAATGAATGTCGTCGACGGTAAATTACGACTGATGTTTTGACGAATGTGATTGATTTATTTTTTCCTGATCGTTATATCGTACTCGGGAAGTACCTGTAAGAGGAATCATGACGTTTTCTATTGGATAATGATTTTTTCCCGGGCGACATTACAAGGTGTGCTTCGTTCTGCTAGCAGTATAACCGCTGCGTGTTTTGCGCGACAGTGCCGTTGGGAAAATGGATCTTACAAGCAGCAGCACCGTATCAAAATGAACGTCGTAGAAGGTAAATTACGACTGATGTGTTGACGAATGTGATTTATATTTTTTTCCCCCTGATAATTATACCGTACTTTCGATTCTTGAAGTACCTGTAAGAGGATTAATACAACGTTTTCTATCAAATGGGCTCAAATATCTTGCTGGTATACGATCCACTGTAATAAAGCGTATAGCAATAATGCTTATGGTTCCTGTATAGTTTGCATGCAGTAATATACAAAGGCGTTCTATTTATTCCTTTTAATGATAGTTGCTGCTAATTGCGTTTTAGGTCTGATGTCGAGAATGAATTTTGAAGAGGCTTATTCAATGTTTATTATGTCTTATAATTATACAACGAACCGAAAGAGAAGGTCATATCTTTTACAATTGCTTGCTCGATCGGTCGGGAATTTATTTTCTTAATGGGCTTCCCCGCCGTATTGCCATGATTAATGACTCAGAAATGTTCAGTTTTGTTGTCAGTTTCAAAACCCATAACGACAATAGGACACATTTCTTGGTCAGAATGGAATTTGCAGATTATACATTTTCGTTTTGATACAAATTGTTTGCTCCACACGGAATTGGTTTCTGTATCGAGGGGAAAGATTATATTGACTATTATACATGATGGACCACTATACATATAAACCACAATGCTTACACTATAACACTATTGACAATCGTTCCCAGAAACTACAATGGAAACGTATATCTGTACATGACAAGAACTATGAGTAATTTACTACATAAAAGCTCTTCTTTGGTTAATGATAGATTATTTTTTGTTTCTATTATGCGGCGCACTTCATTTTAAGAGCATAATCATAGGATATAAATACTAGCCATATGCAGGAAACTCTGCAATAACATGTCCGCTTTTCCATACTGATGATATACTACTAGTACTTGCTATAGGTACAAAGTCCATGATCAACCGGGTATTAAAGCATACAATAGGAAATACCGTATTTGTATAGTGCAACCAAGTGTTTGATAACTTTAAATAATTCTATTCAGGAGGGTTTTTTGTTCAATTCGTTTCATGTTTACAATTGGTAGTCAAGTAGAGCAGTGGCGGTGCCAGAATTTCTGTAAGTTGGGGGGGGGGGGGGGGGGGGGGGGGAGGGGGAGAGAGATTAAAAAAAAAGATTCTCACAACGTCATTATTTCTCCAAAATTCCTGACCAGAAAGAAAATGTATTATATAGATTAATTATGTGGAGGAATGTTTTCCCTGCCTCTCCACAATGACGCCCCGTATACTTTACATTACACTCTAATATTCGGAGAGTATTCATGTATGGAAAGCTATTGTGACGTCAAACACATGTAATAATGGGCACCGAGCAAGAATATAAATCCAAACTTTATGGCGTGATCTCCTTAAAGAAACTTGTGATTTTCTTTTTAAAGTAAGTAACCAAATAATGTAAAGGAATCTCCTGGTATGGGGATTAAATTTTCTTGGATAAACACCATTTCTGTGTATAACCTAAAGCCCCACTGTCCTACTTGTAGCTACTTGCTCCCTCTATATAGAAAACTTCCCCAATCGGTGCCTGTTGGTCCCCCATGATCCTCTTTTAGTTATGTTAGTTGAGAGCTGAGTTAATGAGATAGCCACCTGTCAGTGACCTCGCTGTGTGGTCGAATTCCTTCTGGCCTAGTAGTATTGACGGTCTTTAATTAAGGGGAAAATTTTTTCATACCTCATGTATAATAATTTTGCATGCCTATCAACCATTCAATTTTAATGATCTTCAAAAAGGAAGTGGTGGTGTTTTTTTTTAAGGTAAGGATACACAAGTTGTGAAAGAATTTCCTGGAACGACAATTCATCTTCCTTGGATGAATACCATTTCTGTTTATCACTTAGTTAAGGGAAAATCAATTTTTCATACCTCCTATATAGTAATCTTGCATGTCTATCAATCATTCAATTTTTCGGAAATGACATTTGAAATTCAATTTTCCTTTAGAAAATATGAAATTGGAGTTAAATGTCGCAGCACTCTTTGAATCGGATAAAATTTATGCCAAAACAGTAATCAATGTCTCAAGTTTACGAATACCTTATCATTTTATTTATCTTCCTATAATACGCAGAGGGAAAATTTACGAAATTACAAATGTTACAACACAAACGACATAATTAATTTGGTCATAATAACTTAAACATATTATTGTTTGCAAATGACTTCCAATTAAAAATGGTGACAGAAAAAGAAAAAAAATTGCATCAAGAATATGACCCCTGTATTGTGATCAGCAGGCATGACGGTAGTGCAAACTATAAAAAAAACGATCAAATTTTTGTGCTCGTGCATGGTCACCCTCTTTGTTTACAATCATGAAAAGTGAATGACGTCTTTTGAAACAGTCAAAAGATATACATCTTAATTGACACCCGTCAATTGTATATTGTATTCACGCGTCTGTAACATAAAGAAAGTCCTATTTTATGACATGTCTTAATGTGTGAAGCCAAAATATACCTTTGACGTAAATTTCAGCCTTGAAGAGTAAGAAATTCTCACGTTTGCTGCTGTGATGTTTGTGTGAATCAATGACATGCAGAAACTCACGCAAACATGATGTTGAATTGAAGTCAAATGTATCCCTTATCCAAATAACGATGACGCCAAAGCAGGAAGAACTATGAATAGAACGTAATTAACATTTCAAATTATGGTTTAAAAATTGTATAACTAAAAAGTCTGTTTATTGAATTGTTTCAATGTCATTATATGCTTTTCATAAAAATAAGGGGGGGGGGGGTGTGAGTTGAAAATTGTTGTTATTATGTTGATAACTTTATTTTTTTTAATAAACAGTCATCACAGACACGATAGAAAATATTTTCAACGGCAGTGAATTTCCAAATGGCAAGCGCATCCCCTCATTAAATATTCGGATATTACAATTCAATAATTATCATATTTTTCATGATATATATATAAACAATTATGATATATAAATAGATTGAAGCTGGCTTAGAGACGATTTCTTGAAATTATTTGCCATTGTTTTTATGAGATATTTATTATATTCATGGCCATTTCCGGACTTTACCCCATTCTAGATCGATGTTTTCCGAGCTGATTTTAATCAAGAGAGGCATGACAGAAAGAAGGCAGTTGGGCAGGTCGATTCTTTGAAGAAGGAGCTGGAGAAAACAAAGAAAAAAGTGAAGGAAATGCAAAGGGTAAGATAAAAAAAAAAACACAATGATCTCCAGCTTCAATTGCAATATCTTTTTCTTTTACGAGTTTTTATTCCATAATTTCATAACCTTCTCGTTGTATTGCATTTCGTATTTTTTGTTTTGCCCCTGAATTTGCTTCTAAAGCCTACAGGACAGAAATAGCCTGCTCGTCTTTAATTTTGATTTATCATAGATATTGTTGTAACTTTTCTAGGAAAAGAAGACAATCTTTCCGTTCAATGATGAATGAAGCTACATAATGAAAGAATTGCATTCGGTCATTCTATTTCATTTGATATGATATATTATGTTTGCTATTATTTTGGAGCATTTGGATGCAATGATCAATTATTGATGAGGCCGCCATCATACTCAAGCTCTCCTGCATTTTTCATTATTGAAAGGATTTGTTAACTATGCTATTTTTTAAAAAGGTATAATTATTTCATTGATATGTATTGTGTATGATTATACAGGTATATGTATTTTGACTTTTGTTATATGTTGAAAAATGCAGAAATCAAATCAAACAAACAAACAAATAATTATCACTTTTTGTATCTGCTATCACCATAGCAACGGATGCAGGAGGAGCATGACCTCTACGTTGCAGCCCGGGTAGGAGGTCACGCTCTCTTTCTCCCAGAAGACACTCAGGAGATGAGATTGAGAGAGATCGTAAGTTAGGAAGAAAACAGTTATACCATCCTACTTTTTATTTCAGCAAATACTACAATATACACAACGAACACTATCACCACCACCTCTCCTTCTGCTCCACCCCTCCTTTGTTTTTCCTTCTAATCAATTTCCCCTTTCTCCTCTTCCTACTCTTCCTCCTACTCATCCTTCTCCTCCTCCTTCTCACCCTCTTCTTTCTCCTCCTCCTTCTTCCCCCTTCTCCTCCTCCTCCTCCTTTTCCTTCTCCTTTTTATCCTCCTCCTTGTTATCCTCCTCCTCCTTTTCCAACTAATACAGGTAATTTATTTCCCCTTCCTCCTCTTCCTACTCTTCCTCCTATTCATCCTTCTCCTCCTCCTTCTCACCCTCTTCTTTCTCCTCCTCCTTCTTCCCCCTTCTCCTCCTCCTCCTCCTTTTCCTTCTCCTTTTTATCCTCCTCCTTGTTATCCTCCTCCTCCTTTTCCAACTAATACAGGTAATTTATTTCCCCTTCCTCCTCTTCCTACTCTTCCTCCTATTCATCCCTCTCCTCCTCAACCTCTTCTTTCTCCTTCTCTTCCGCCACCTCCCCTTCCAACTAATAAATTACCTGTACTAATTTACCACTAATTCCCATATTTAATTTTACACTTCTTTTATCATTAATTTTAAAATGTTGGGTTTTTTCAATCCAAAATTTAGAATATCTAATAGGATTTTCTGACAAATCAAAATAAGCACAATCACAAGGACTTTTAACAAATCAACTCATTGGCAATTTAAATACTCTGTCAAAGTGCCTTCCTTGTAAACTTTGGATTATAGTTCAAGCATTTTAAAAAGTGACGTATTGAAATAACACAAGGTTGATTTTGTTGAAGGTCTTTCGATCGTGATATAACGTAATTATAATTATATACACACGTACTTTAAATTATTAGAATGATTATACACTCAAACCTGTCTATAAAGTCCACCCAAAGTATACAGGAAAACTGGCCACTGTAGACACGTCCTCCAACACATCTTTCTACCTAGATGGAGACGATATAGTTGACCATTATAGACAGGTGGTCTTCATATATAATTACCGCTGAGACAGGTTTGGCTGTAATATAATTTGTTAACGTCATATGTGATATAATAGCAGCAGAGATAAACACACTTTTTACTTGAATATTTTGTTGGGCAGAAGCAGCAAGCGCACGGGAAGCGTACGAATACGGCACATGGGAGAAAGTACGTCGAGGACAACCTTGAAGGTACCCTGGACTTGCCTGAGGTATATCCTGACATATCCTAAATAAATAATTTTACATCTAAACATTAGTAATGTCAATACGTCATTGACTAGAGCCTATTTTTTAGTATACTTCAACAGTTTGCCTTGTTTTACAGTTATTAAATGTTTCAAGAATATGTTGAATTATATCACTGACGCGTCAACTTAGAAAGTAGTCATGTTTTGCAAGGGATGGCTATACGTAAATTGGAATGCCAGATGATAAACATCAATTTGTTATTGTTGTGAAGATGAAACTATAATTATTGTAATATGTGTACTTCTAACCGTTAATTACTCGATTACTATGCTAATCTTAAAGTAACCCTTTAAACGGCGATTATTGAGCTTCTGTTTTAAACTAGATCATAGAGATATAAATATATACATAATATACGTGTTTAAATTAGCGTTAGTCTCATGACACATCTTCAGCCATTATTTTAAGCTCTTAGTTACACTAGCAACACATAACACATTTCTGGAGTTTGCGTTGTCCATCTTTACTCATGCATTATTTTGAATAAATTTGTCTCTCTTTTGTTTGTACAGAACCATTTTTACGCAGAGATTAATTAAGATAATTATCTCAGGAGGTCGGGAAGGAGAATACACCAAGAGGAGATTTCCTACAAGTTTAACCAATCAGCTAGCTATGTTTTAACACGTGATTTTGATCATGCTTTCTGGTGCGGTGGCGGTTCAGATGTCTGCGTTTGCGTACTTGTCACTTTAGAAGACGACGTTCTGAGCCCGTTCTACATCTCCACGCTCCAAATGCTGTATAAAAGCAAGAGTTCTGACGCGGTGATCTCTTCGTATATAAATTACACAAAATATTGTATGGGAAGTAGGTTATACCAGAAAAGTGCACGCATGAGAAAGCTCGATACAAAATGTGTATTTCAGAACGGTTTTGTTCTTTCTCTTCATATTACATCTTTACAAACTACGATAGAAATGTTATTTGATATGTTTAAACGTTCAGTTTTATAACACTGACTGTATATTATTAACTTCAAATGCTTCAAGTATTTATGATTGATAATCTATTTTTGTAATTCTTTTGGTTTAATTAAGGATGAGAATAAATATGTAAATAAGTCTTTTTTGGTGTTTAGCTTTTGAATGTAGTTGTAGTATTCTATACCAACTAACATCATTTTTATAATTAAAAAAGCTTATATGTAATGAAGGTCTATTCTGTATCGATTTATACATGTTTACAATTTTGACATTTAACAATTTAGAGAAAAGCGTAATAGCTATAATTTCGATCATCAAACGCTGTTTACGTGACGTAATTTTCTTGAATTGTTGTTTTATCTTATCTGTTTTTACGCATTTGACATGAGTTGATCTTATTGCATGTAAAGGAAAATTGTACATAAAAAAAAAATCTCCTTCGTAGCTACATTCGTTTTCTTTTCTGTGTTAGACCATCATTTAGGGTTTACCGTATCTTTGTAATTAAGTTATAATCGTCATAAATAATCAGCTTGTTGTATACTTGGAATTTTCTAAAATAAAATTTTGATCCTGAGGTACCACCTAACGTCGATGTAATGGCTTATATTTATGTATAGTGCGTGCTGTGTTATATAATGCCGCGGGTGATGCAGTTTTTGCAAGATTAAAAAGACAAAACAACAACAACGACCACAGAACCTGATGAACACCATGGTTCAGTGTTTCATGTCTACTACATGTATGGTCATGATAATTAACTTATTTGGATGATGTTTGGACAAACAGAGAGGAATCAATAGAAATGACTTTCAGGAGGGGGAAACTGAAGAAAAAGACATAAAAACAGAGGATAATGAAATTTAAGGGAGATTTAAGATGTGATTGGCAATGATTTTAAAATCGAAAATGAAAGGGATTTTTTTTTTTTTTTTTTTTTTGGGGGGGGGGGGGGTTGATGGTTCAGAGAGAGAGAGAGAGAGAGAGAAGATGGGGGATAGTGGAGGGGGAGCGAGATAAAGACATATATTAAATTGAGAGTCAAAGAGAAAGATAGAGGGGGAGAGGAGATGGAGGAGAGAAACTAAAAGATATGTTGTAGACAGAGTAAAGTAAAGAGACTGAAAGAGGTGTAGAAGATAAATTGAGCGAGAGAAAAAAAGAAGGAGAGAGAGAGAAGGCGGGGGGGGGGGGGGGGGCTATCATTGCTGAACAACACATGCTTCGACGACAATTGCTGAACATAAACCGCAGTTAATATGCACTAACTTCAACCTAACTTCAACCCTGGACCAAACATTACACCCAACCTTAACCCTAATCCTAAAGCAAACTTGGGTGCGGGTTCATAGAAAATCACAAATATGGCAAATAGCGTATTACTAGAAACTGGTATGCTAACAGATGGCCATCATGCAAGTTTTAGGTCAACTACATATCGGGTGATTTATAAAAATACAAATAAAACAACCTCCATAGCATCTGGGATATGCAAGAGATTCGCCGAAAATAACGATGTTTTAATGCCTTCACAATATGAACCAGCCCTGCCCGAGCAGACGACATCCCATAAAGAATGTACATAATTGCAATGCTTTTATTTCTCAAATTATAATGAGTTTAGTGTATATAAATGTGATGGAATTTTACACCATTCAAAAAGGGATATGAACCCCATTCTGATAACTAAATTCTTTTGTTTGTAAATACACAGGATAGGGGTTAATGAACAATCAAAGAAACCGCACTTTCAAATTAAAAAATCTCCGGAATGATAGCATGGACGTCATTTTGTTCCCTCTTGAAACGCCGAACATGCCGCGGTGTATGCAGCTGAAAATTCAATGGCGTCTTATTTTATTTACAAGCGACGGAACCCTTTTTTTTTTTAATCCTTGCATTTTTCATCAAAATAATACCATGCACGGGGTTTAGAGTGAGGCTATAGATTAAACATTTCTCCGAGGCCATTGAAGTTAGAGGAATAACTGAAGAAAAGATGACAAAACAGGCACTGATATGTGTGAGATGTCATGGGACATCGTCTGCTTGTGCACATCATGTTCAACATGTGACGTCATATCTAAGCAGCGACCGGAGATCTTTTCATCAGGTGCTATGTCGGGGCTGTACCATTACTTCGAATGTTTCCAAGCATTGGCTTTTGATAACCTTGGCGAATCAAAGTGTCTCCTTTGCAATAATGACATTAAAGTTAGTTTTTTAAATCAATGAACCTTCTCTTTAAACAAAGCGTTTGGCGAAATAAGGCCCGGGGCAATATGAATTGTCGCAGGAGCAAATTTCAGATCACTGATATATTATGAAGTATGGGGAAGGGGTTGGACGGTGTGTGCGTTTGTGCGTTTGTGTGTGAATGTGTGTAATTGGGTCTTTACAGACGTGTATCAATTAGATATGATTATTTACGTCTAGGGATCGATCTTTAACGTCACCATCCGAAAGACGTGACTCAGTTTCGAACCGGGGTCGCCTGAGCCAGTTATACGGCGAAGGCAGAGAATTGACCAAGTGAACGTGCCGCTAGACTAACTCACATCTCCCGGGGTCGGGGTTCAGATTTTATAGGATCAATGGCCCAGGCGCGGATCCACGTGTGGGGGGGGGGGGGGCGATGCCCCCCCCCCCCCATCGGCAAAAAAGAAGAGGTTAAAAAAAAAGATTCGCTAGAGAGAAAAAAAGAGTGTTTCTTCTCTCTCTACCCCACCCCCTATCCGCTTATTCACCGGCAGGCCGATTCACCTCTAAATATTTTTTTCACGAATTGCCCCCCCCCCCCCTCTTGCTGCCGGCTGGATCCGCCACTGCAATGGCCAAACTGCGGTAAGTTTATTGCGAAATCATTTGAGTTTGCACTTTCGTCATGCGGTCAACAAGTGGGAATGAAAAGAAAATATTTCTTCATCAAATACAATGTAGTTCCTTCTAGAACTTAACCCATGAGCTGACACAGTTTCTTTGGTTTCGTAAACGATGTAAGGGTATTTTCCTACCTTTTTCAAATTACGCAATCTACAGTGACAAAGGTTCCGATTGTTTTAATAGCCAATGAAATAGGGGAAACGGGTAGGTGACCTGAGTGGAAAATAACAAAGGCTGGTAAAACAAAGTATATCCATATTACATCCATCCGAAACAATCAGCTAGCAAGAAAAGGAAGGAGCTATAAAGTACGACAGGTATAAAGATTGCACAATTCGAACACTTCCGGTAGCTATTTTAAAGTGACTCGGTAACATTGCTTCAGATTCTGAGTGTGTCCAATGTATACAAATCAATGTGATATTTTACCACTATACTGTGGTGTGTACTATAATACAAGATTGTGTCCTTATCCACAGTGTGTCAGAGCATGTCACACACTGTGACTGAAAGTGTGTTGCATGTATACAAATCAATGTGTTAATTTACTGTGGTTACACTGTGTTGTGTAAAATGCATGGTTCTCTCCTTATCCACAGTGTGTCGGGGTATGATACACACTGTGGCTGAAACTGTGTCGGAAGTATGGACAACTCAGTGTGAAATGTTACAATGGTTATACTGTGTTGTGTATAATGCAATATTCACTTCAATTCAATTCAATTCAATTTTATTTCGTCCAATAATAACATGGAAATTCATTATGGGATTTGACATATTGCGTTTACATTAAAATCATGTATAAAAAGACATCAAAAGCATGACATTTAAATAGGACATGATTACATTCAAAATCGTTTAGAAATTGGAAAACATAACATGACATCGACACAATGCACAAAAAATTACATAGTAAAAAGGCCCCAAGATTTTCAACATATAGCTTTAGTACCCCGATCCCTTGCACCCCCACCCAGAGACTCATCCAAGCCGGAGGGACAGAGAGAGAGAGAGAGAGAGAGAGAGGGGGGGGGGTGGGGGGCATAGAGACAGAGACGGTGAGAAATAACGAGAGACGAAGAGAGAGAGAGAGAGAGAGGAAGAGGAAGATATAAGAGAGAAAATAAAAGAGAGAGAGAGAGAGGAAGAGGAAGATATAAGAGAGAAAATAAAAGAGAGAGAGAGAGACAAACAAAGAGAAAGGAAAGAGAGAGAGTAGAGAGAGAGAGAGAGAGAGTAGAGAGAGAGAGAGAGAGAGAGACAGACAGAGAGGGGGGGGGGGAGGTGGAAGGGAAGGATCGAGAAGGAATCCAACCCACAGTACGGGCATACCCGAATTCAGAGATAATTGCACATAGTTCATAATACATAATACATGTACATACATACACATGCCCGAATTCACAAAGGAGGTTTGTATGACGCACATAAACCTAGGTTTGTCCACAAACCTCCTTTGTGAATTCGGGCCATTGTGTTTTCGCATGTAGACAGCTCTTTGTGACTCAACGATGGCTAACGCTGAGGTTAGAAGGTATAAATGAAGAAAAAAATGTGTGGTTATTGGGATGGATGGGAATGTGTGAGCAAATACTTTACTTTACTGTGGTCGAGTCCATGCGGTTTCTCGTGATAATGATGTAATGAACCCAGTACTTCCGATGTAACCCGGTATTCCCTAAGGACATGGTTTCTTAAACTTTTTCACTGACGGTCCAGACGTGCTTCCCATGAAAGCTAAAAGGCCCGAAACATAGGATGCCATTCGCGCAAGATTCTTAGGGTCATCCGTATACATGTACTTCAATGACGTAGAACAATGTACTATTACTTGCTGAAAAGCCGGAGGACGCAACTCAAACATGATTCAATTTCGTTTCAGAGAGTGTGTATTGGGTTTTTACAGACGTGTATCAATCAGATATGATTATTTACGTCTGGGGACCGACCTTTTAACGTCACCATCCGAAAGACGTGACTCAGTTTCGAACCTGCGTCCTCGGCTGAATTGTGTCCTCGGCTGTGTTTCAGACACAATCACTTGCTACCATTTACAGTAATGCCAATATTTGTAATACGAAAGAAAACGATGTTTGTTTTAGGTCTATATCTGATCCTAGGGCTACCATGCGGTCCGGAATGACTTGCCCGGCGGTCCGGATGCGGACCGAAGTCCGGACTTTGAGAAGCCATACCCTGGGACTTCAACTTCCAGTCCCGTGCCTTCTCTGAGCACATCTACGTACGTTTTCGCTGGTCTTCTTCTGCCCGAGGAGCTGCCTCTTCGCCCATGTGATGTTGTCCATCGCAGAAGTTGAACAAATTGAAGCATGCAAGACCAGATCAATAAAAAGGATTGCGGGGGGGGGGGGGGGTAACGTTTCCCACTTTCAGAAGCGTTTGATTGCAATCTTTGAAAAAATAAAGCCAAATGTTAACCATGTTGACAAAGGCGGCAAATAACCGTTATGATATTACATCTGCAAAGGAAATGTCAATCATTTGCGGACATTCCTAACTGGTGACTGAACACCAGAACAAATTTGTTTCAAACCCTGTCAAATATTTGCTGGATATTATAGTCTCAATTATATACGAGATAAACAAAATTGTTAAGAATTTCGAGTAATTCATTACTGTGGCCGAAACTGAATTATAATATGGTATGCTATTAATGATGATGAACGTTTTCATTGTTATAATGCACGTGTGGAAAAACATCAGAGAAAAAATGTTCCCTGATAGGCGGTTCTTCAAGTGCCGTCATATTCTAAATATTAAACATGTGGGCCACATTTTTACGTCACATGTTTGTGTAGTCCCATATACATCTTTCTGTGTACAGTGCGTAAACTTGAAGAAAAAACCCCATACAAAAACAAGCAAACCTGGGCCCTGTTTCATGAAACTTTTTATCAATAACAAATTACAATAACTGTTATAAGCTACTGAAATCGTGGCATTTGATTGGCTGAGAGTAAATTTGTCATACAAAATTCAGCATTTGTTAATGATAACAAGTTTTATGAAACAGGGCCCAGAATTGTAATTCATAATATCATTTAACCATGCATTACCATAAGTGTTGGAACTTTTTTTTGTAGATTCACACGGAAAGATATTTGGAACACTTTAGAATTGTGTTCAACATCGATTTGTCTTTTTGTTGTCGCTTTAGCTTATCAAATTGAGTTTTCTTTTCCCACGATTTGACACAATACAATGGGTTCTGGGATTTCCCAGGCTTTTAATAGATTTCATTTTGTATGCGGTAAACAGGGGCATTTTTTTCGGGTGGGAGGGGGTATAGTGGTGACATATTATTGTTCATATATTCAGTGGTTACAGGGAGCTAGGCTCGACATTTCAAGACTTAAGTAAGCAATTTTTATTGAGAGAGTGGAAAACTCATTCAGTGTAGAATCTTCTGATCAAAAATAGCTGGACAGGGTCACCCGTAGACAACTTCATTCAAGAGGCCATTTTCACAATGCAATCAAATCTAATGCATAAATCTTTGTTGAGTGCCTAGTTACAAATTATTTAATTAACCTGTTTCATATAATAGTATTTCAATAGGCAGATAGTTGCTAGGTAGGACAAACGTTGTGGCCTGTCCTACCTACAACACGTAAACTAATTTGTAAAGAGGCACTTTAGGTTTGTGCATTAATCATATACCGAGAGATTACATTAGGAAAACGGCTTTCTGCTGCCACCCCATGTACTGCACAATGTAACCTGCATGCTTAATTTCATTTCAGATACAATAGAGTACCGAAGCTGTGACATTATAACAATCTATTTCTAGAATTTCTCGATTTTTTTTCTTCATTTTCCAAAAAGAGCATCAAAAATAAATGTCCGAATGTCGAAAACCAATTGAATATATTGAGTAATGGCTGAGATATGACCATCTGATTAAATAGATTTCCTATAGTAACTCAGTGTTATATTGCTCTGGCTCATAACATTGGAAAATGAAGAAATAATTGAGAAATTCCAAAAATAGATTTTTGATAACGTCACACTTCTGATCACCACTCTATAAAGGCCACGTAATAAGCCGCTTCAATTTTAGAATAATCATGGCGAAATTTATGGAGGTGCTTCGATCATGAATATGTTTTGTTTGCCCTTTTGAAAAGAACACCTCCACTTGTGTATCGAATACAATATTCATCCGGAGCATACATGAATATCTATTACATTACTTTCTTGAACACCCATCCATCAGTATTCTCGATTGGTTTTAACAGTTTTGTACAAATGACCTTGTATGCCCTCTCGTAGATATAATATCTCCGAAGTGGCTTATACAATCAGGATGATAACCATTTATAAAACGTCATGGGTATTCCCAACATCTCTCCTCACTCACTCACTCTTTACCTTTTCTTTCTCTCTCTCTCTCTCTTTCGCTCTTCCACTCCCTCCCTCTAAAACCCACCCCTCTTTTTTATTCTCCCCCGTCCCCTTCTCCTCCTCTCTATCTCTCCCCTCCCTCTCCACCTTTTCCCTCTCGTCCTTTCATATTAAATACATGGTGTATGAATAAAAAATGATGATGGAAAGCCTGATTGCCATTCACTCTAATGTCATCTTCACCATTTAATCATATACCGAGATAACGAAGGGATGATAGTATGATAGTATGCAATAGAACTGTTAGTGTTTTTTTAAATTTGCAAGAAAAATCACGCAAAGATCCGGTGTACGCTCTCTTTACTTGCTAAATCATCCCTATTAAGCAACATTATTGATTGTCATTAAAAACAAAGGGCAGATTTTCATCAAATGTCGACAAAATTTCATAATCTCAAGGAAACAACAGAGGTTTTGTGGTTGCCTAATAGGTCAAATAGTTTGGTAGATATCACTCACATACATTATATAATCAAAGTTTGTTTTTTAACAAAAGGTTTTTGTTAATCGTTTTTTGTACGATGAACGGGATATTCGAAAATGAGTATCATTATGATTATTTTGCCACACATTTAACACTCTGAGATAATAATAATGCAGGAAAATTAAACCAAAGTACGTCAAACATCTTTCTGATTTAAAATTACCTGTATACTGGTATTTGTCAGTTTCAAAACATCGGTATAAGCGCAGACCTTAACAATCAAATGAGCATACAGAAATTATCTTCTGAATGACTTAATTTAATCACAATGGGGTTATGCCGCGCAGAGTATTAGTTTCGTAGAATTAAAATATCCTGTAAGCTCTCAGGAAAGCGAGATATAAATGAATAATTAATGCCTTAATCCAAAATGTTTGAGATACCAACATCATTATTATTGTAATATGTGCCGTCGAGTCGTCTCCGACTCCTGGGCCCCCGTCTTATAAAGAGTTGTGATTGATCCTAATCATTTGCAATTCCTCCAATCAATCGAAAGTTTGCTGTCTCCTATGTGTTACATAGGTGTGATAAGTAAATAAGTTCCAATCAATCTCACCTGTTTATAAGACGAGGTCCTGGTGACACATTTACAAACTTTCTCCAGGCCATTCTGTTTCGTGCTAGTTTGTTCAGAACGTGTCTATTTCTTTGGTCATACCTTCTTTTCATCAAATCTTTTGCTTCCTTTTTTTTTACTGTGTTAAGTACTATACACGATTCTCTCCGTATCCACAGTGTGTCGGAGCATGTTACACACTGTGGCCGAAAGTGTGTCATAAATACACAACTCAATGTGATATTTTACTGTGGTGTGTAAACTACATGGCTCTCTCCTTATCCACAGTGTGTCCGAGCATGTTACACACTATGGCCGAAAGTGTGTCGCTTGTATACAAATCAATGTGTTAATTTACTGTGGTTTTACTGTGGTGTGTAAACTACATGGTTCTCTCCTTATCCACAGTGTGTCAGGCAGACCATGCATGTTACACACTGTGGACAAAAGTGTGTCGTAAATACACAACTCGATGTGATATTTTACTGTGGTTATACTGTGGTGTGTATATTACATGGTTTTGTCCTTATCCACAGTGTGACAGAGGATATTACACACTGTGGCCGAAAGTGTGATAAATACACAACTCGATGTGATATTTTACTGTGGTTATACTGTGGTGTGTAATTACATGATTCTCCCCTTATCCACAGTGTGTCAAAGCATGTTACCCACGGTGGCCGAAAGTGTGTCGTAAATACACAACTCAATGTAATATTTTACTGTGGTTATACTGGGGTGTGTATACTACATGATTCTCTTCTTATCCACAGTGTGTCAGAGTATGTTACACAGTGGGACCGGAAGAGTGTCGTATGTAAACGACTCAATGTGTTATTTTACTGTGGTTATACTGTGGTGTGTATAATGCAAGTTCTCTCCTTATCCGAAGTGTGTCAGAGTACGTTACATACTGTGGCTGAAGGTGTTTCCTATGTACACGACTCAATGTGAAATGTTATAGTGGTTATACCGTGGTGTGTATACTACACGATTATCTGCTTATCCACAGTGTGTCAGAGCATGTTACACACTGTGGCCGAAAGTGTGATAAATACACAACTCAATGTAATATCTTACTGTGGTTATACTGTGGTGTGGTCGAGTGGTTTAAGGTGCTTGACTGTAGATGCGAAGGTCGAGGGTTCGAATCCCGACACGGCACTAATATCCTTTGGCAAGATATTTACCTGCACTTGCTACTCTCCACCCAGGTGTTAAATGGGTACAAGGTAGGATGCGAACGTTCATGTGGTTGAACGAGCAAGTGTGCGCCTGTAAAATGGCGACTGGCTGGAATGCTCCCCAGGGAGTGGAAAATGTGCACACATTGTGTGCGGGTAAGCCTGAATCCGATGACCGGGGTAATAATATATCTGTAAAGCGCTTAGGTACATCGTTGGATCGGTGTATTGAGCGCTATATAAAAAACTGGATTATTATTATTATTATTACATGATTCTCCCCTTATCCACAGTGTGTCAAAGCATGTTACCCACGGTGGCCGAAAGTGTGTCGTAAATACACAACTCAATGTAATATTTTATTGTGGTTAAATGGGGTAAGTATACTACATGATTCTCCCCTTATACACAGTGTGTCAGAGCATGTTACACAGTGGGACCGGAAGAGTGTCGTATGTAAACGACTCAATGTGTTATTTTACTGTGGTTATACTGTGGTGTGTATACTGCATGGTTTTCTCCTTATCCACAGTGTGCCAAAGTATATCACTAACACACTCTGACCGAAAGTGTGTCGCATGTACACGACTCAATGTGATATTTTACTGTGGTTATACTGTGGTGTGTATACTGCATGATTTTCTCCTTTCTTCAACAACCTTTCAACTGTAATAGTATGATAAAAATGCACTTAAATGAGATATTCATTGATTTTAAAAACTAACTTTATTTTCATTATTGCAAAGTTGAAACTTTGATTCGACAAGGTTATCAAAATTCAATGCTTGGAAACATTCGAAGTAATGATTATTGTAAAATAAAAAATGCTTAAATACAGCCCCGGCTTTGCACCTGAAGAGCCCTCCGAACGCTGCTGAGATGTGTCACAGATCACAGTATGGACATGATTTGCACAGACGATGTCCCATGACATCTCACACATTTTCAGTGCCTGTGTTTTCACCTTCTCTTGAGTTCTTTCTCTTACTTCACTACCGTCAGGCTAAATGTATAATATATTGCCTCACTCTAAACCCCTCGCATGGTTTTATTTTGATGACAAATGCAGCGATACAAAAATAAAGGAATCTGTCGCTTGTAAACAAAATAAGACGCCGTTGTATTTTCAGCTGCACACCGCGGTTTGTTCGGCGTTTCAAGAGGGAACAAATGCCTTCCTTAATATCATTTCGGGGGTTTTCAATTTGAAAGTCTGGTTTCTTTGATTGTTAATTAACCTCTATCCTGTGTATTTACAAGCAAAATATTTTATTTATCAGAATCGGGTCATATCCCCTTTTGAATGGTTTGACATGCCATTACATTTATATACACTAAACTCATTATAATTTGAGAAATAATAGCTTTGCAATTATGTTTATTCTTTATGGGGTGTCGTCTGCTTGGGCAGTATTGGTCCATATAATGACGTCCTTAAAACATCGTTATTTTTCTGGCGAATCTCTCGTATATCCCAGCTGCTATCGGAGGTGGTTGTATTTGTATTTTTATAAATCACCCGATATGTTTTTGACCTAAAACTTGTACGATGGCCATCTGTTAGCTTACCAGTTTCTAGAGATACATTAGTTGACATATTTGTGATTTTCTTTGAATTTCACCTTTAAGATCATGTAAACAGCTTCCATTAGCTTGCACAGATCCAATGTGCGATTTTCATATTTTAACCAAATTGAATAAGTGTCTCGATACGAATTATTTCTGTCACGTGTTACAAATATGTATATTTCAAAATGCCAATTACATAATTAGGTGCTGTTAAGCAGGACAAGCCATATTAATATCCTAACAACTAAATTTGCAATTTGAATTCTGACTCCTGAGATACATTTATTCGTAAAAGGTGAATGAAATAATTCGTGTCGAGGCGCTTCACAAAGACATATGCATAAGTTTGGTTACATTACGAAAATGGATATTATATGTATACACATAGAGTGGTCATAGTGGCTTATGTTGGACACACTTGCTTGCCTAACAAAGCAACATGCACCGTGGGCCAACTTACATAATCGATCTATATATATGCGGCTCTGAGCCATTGCTTAATATAAAAGGACACGAGGATGGTCAAGTTAATACCCCATTGTCCCTCTTTTAAATTGCATACGTTTGTTGCCAGAAATTGAACCCTTTCAGCGGCCATTTTGTGTAAGCTTGGGAATCCCACAGTTGTTGCGTAATAACGTAGCTAGAAAATTACGATAGAGCACAACGTACATAGTGAGAAGCTTTTCATTTACAACAAGACCGTTTGGATAAGTCCAACTCAGAAGAAAGGAACTCACGAATTTGGACAAGAACCAGTGGATTAATAGGTAAAGACATGATTTGATAATTGATATATACCATAATTATGACATGAGCTTGCTGTATTTTCATGCCTGCCTCGAATATTTCACCAATAATGTTAACATTCATTAACAAAATCCTGGCGTTTTCATGGTTTTATTCTAAATATAAATGGAATGATAATACTAACATCAACCACCATAAGGATTATCCAACATATGATGTAACAAATTGAATAATTTGAACAAATAGTCAATTTTTTAACGTTTCAGGTTTAGATCATCGAATCTATGATACGTATGATGAGTATCATGAAATAGGTTATTTAACTGTGATGTAATTTAGGACAACTCTCACATTCTTTGAACACTAAAACATGAATTTGCAATCGTTTCAAAATAAAAGTTCCATCGGCGCTATACTCCGGATAGAATCCTGCTGGCTCATTATGACATTTGTCCTTCGAGAAAATTGATCATCTTGTGTAGAATCAAATTGGAGAGTTGTCCAACAATACAACACAATTACATATTTAATCAGTCAATTCTCATTTTGTTCTGAAATGTCAAATGCTCATAACTTTAACAAAAAAATTGTTTACCCAATATCACACAAACAATCTATTTCTATGATTTGTTTTGCTTCGTTCAAAATGGCTCGCTATCAACATGATAAAGACTGAATTCCAAACCACGAAATTTCGGTTTTGTCCTATAGCTATAATTCATTTGGAATCGAAATACCAATTAATTCACTGAGTAAGTTTCTGTATATTTGTGAACTCAAAATGTAACGTAACGAGTGCCGCCCTCTATCTCTCCCTCGACCCCTCTTGCTCTTTCTTTCTTTCTCTCCCTCTCTGTCTCCCCCTGCCAGCCCTGTGTGTTTTATAAGCATGATAAATATTTTTATCATTATTCGAATGTTTATAATATTTTGAAATTTCTACAGCACTAAGTTCTAAAAATATGAAGTGCATTGTAAATGTACATGCATATCCCATTGAAATGCCCTCATAAAATGTGGTATGCATATATTCATTTCATTAGGAGTGTTCCAACCGTATGGCTTGTGTTGAGACCAGATGGCGAAATAAATCATGATGACTTTTTACTACTCTCCCCCTTCCCTCTATTCGCCTATGCATGTGTATATATATTTACATGTTTATCTCTCATGTTTATCATATCTGATTGATACACGTGTGTAAAAAAAAAAAAACCTATTACAGACACACGCACACACACACGCACACATACGCACACGCACACACACACACACACCCACACACGCACACGCACGCACACACACACACACACACACTCTGTCTGTCTCTCTCTCTCTCTCTCTCTCTTTCTTGGGAGCAGCAATTTAATTTTTTGTCTTTCCCTTTCAAATCGAAATATTATTCCCACGTGTTAACATTTCTGTCGGAAATGTTAAGTGTTTTTCACAGGAAAGATTTATTCGCTCTCACTTTCGTAATTTTGATTATGCAAGAACTCATACCGTTTATAACACAATAGCTTGAATTTGGCTACAGGGTTTTCGATAGGGTGTGTGTACCACCGCAGTGGCGTACGCAGGATTTTTTGGAAGGAGGGTGTTTAAAAATTGTGCTCATAGCCCCCCCCCCCCCCCCACCTCCCCCATATCCCCCTCCCCCGGCTTATTCAGCGGCTGGCTGAGTCGTTGCGAAATATTTGGGACAAAAAAAAAAAAATGCTCTTACCCCCCCCCCCCCCCATGCTTATTCAGCGGCTGGCTGAGGTTGCGAAATTTTCGGCGCGATTAAAAAATGTTAACCCCCCCCCCCCTCCGCTTGAAAGAAATCCTGCGTATGCCACTGCACGTAACAGTCCACTATGTCGACGTGCAAATCTAAAAGTCCCTACTATGTGAGATACAGGTGTAACATTCTTGTGGAAATTCATAAACACCACTATATTTTGTGTTGTATTACGCAGGCCTGATAAAAACCCGATTTAAATCGGTTTCCCGATTTTTTTGATTTTTCCCGATTTTTCCCGATTTTTTTTTTCTTCCCGATTTAAAAAAGAAAAAAAAAAATCCAGATTTTTTATTTTTTTTTAAATTTTATTTTTAACCATTTTTTTCCCCCCTATTTTATCCTGATTTTCCCGATTTTTCCGATTTCCCTCTTATTTTCTCTATTCTTCCCTATTTTCTCTATTCTTCCCTATTTTGCCCTATTTTTTCCCCAATTTTCTTACTCGAAAGGGGGTGAATGTTGTTAGATGCCATTTTTTCCCCGCGAATCCTCTTCTTTCTTTTTTTACTCAAGGGGGGCATGGTTGAGGGGAAAACAAAAAACCTATTTTTTTTTAGTGCTCACTATCACCCCTGATTACGGAGTAAACCTCACAAAGCTTTCTCCCCCCCCCCCCCATTTTTCTACAAAGTACCCTTCCACAAAAAAAGACACAGTGGTGAAACATTGAAAAAATCTTGGAAAGTTTGAGAGACATCGAAAGGAAAACTGGGTATTTTTAACATTTTGTTACATTATCTTATTATATTCTCTGTAGAATACGTTTATGGCGTCGGCAAATCAAATACACTGTTTTAACATATCAAGATATCTTTTGTTTAATTGAATGTCGATTAAAGGCACACTGTCCTACTTGTAGTTACTTGCTCCCTCTATATAGAAAACTTCCCCAATCGGTGCCTGTTGGTCCCCCATGATCCTCTTTTGCTTATGTTAAACGAGAGCTGAGTTAATGAGATAGCCACCTGTCACAGTGACCTCGCTGGCTCGCTGGGTGGTCTAATCCCTTCTAGCTGAAGTAGTAAAGCCTGCCTTTAAGCTGTATAAATATTGTATACTCGTTAGATTCTATCGCTGGTAATAAATTCGTATGTTCGTATAAGTGTAAAACAGGAGCTTTTTAATTAGCATTGCTATATTTGCACGCCGCCAATGTAAACAACAGATGGCTGAGTGCATGTATAGTAATCAGCTACGATGTGGAAATAATAAAAAACGACAAAAGAGTGGGGAATTCCGTGAACCCTGACATGCATCTTTTAAACGTTGATTGGGGAATTCCCAGCAGAATAAGAGCATACGAGACTGACAGCCCTTGAGACCGACAGCAGAAGAGGCCAAAAGTTTGAGTGACCACTAAAAACATGTTCCATGAGACCGATTGCCCACGAAACCAACCAAACGAAGAAATGCTTAAGGAAGTGTATAAAGGTAGACTGGTCCAAAAACTTTACGAGACCGATTATCCATGAGACTGACAAAACAAAGAGGCACATGAGAAAATATGTCGGTCTTTTTGGCTGGCAGGCTGTTTGGCCGTAGGCCTTCTGGGTTGTAGACTTCTATAGAGTTCTCAAATCATCAGATCTTCGTTACAGGCCCGGAATATGATGAAAAGGAAAACAACATATCACATTATTCCACTGTGATACGTACTGACTGTCATATAGAATGGATCATATTTTTTTTTCAACTTAGCGTTGCTACACAGGTTGAAAAATGGGCTAATTATTGAAATAGACAGTACATCTATATTATTTGTTGCTACAAGGTTTGAAACCTGCAACAATGGATGAAGATAAGAAATAAAACATTTAAAAACGATTCATTGTGAAGTTAGAATTTGATATGATTTTTTTTGGGTTGGGACATACTATACACGAATCCGATATCGCCCCATACATCTCCAACGCTAGCGGCGCTCTCTCCTACCGCCATTACTGGGGGCTTCCTGTACACGAAACCCACGCATAGCCTACATCAGCTTCCGTTCGCTACAGTATATTAATTTGATTCGCTCGTTATTATATTAGCTTGTAGATACAAATAAAGCGCTTGGGCGCTCAGGGATATCGTCATGTGAAAAGATTTTTGGCTGATGGGGGTCACTTCCTCTCCCATCCCACCTCTCTCTCTCTTTCCCCCTCCCTTCACCCTAAACCTCCCTCCCTTCCCCCTAAACCACCCTCCCTTCCTCCCTAAACCTCCCTCCCTTCCCCCTAAACCTCCCTCCCTTCCCCCTAAACCACCCTCCCTTCCCCCTAAACCACCCTCCCTTACCCCTAAACCTCCCACCCTTACCCCTAAACCACCCTCCCTTCCTCCCTAAACCTCCTTCCCTTCCCCCTAAACCACCCTCCCTTCCTCCCTAAACCTCCCTCCCTTCCCCCTAAACCTCCCTCCCTTCCCCCTAAACCACCCTCCCTTCCCCCTAAACCACCCTCCCTTATCCCTAAACCTCCCACCCTTACCCCTAAACCTCCCACCCTTTCCCCTAAACCTCCCACCCTCCCTTTCTCTCTCATACACCCCATACGTATGAGGAAAAACCCCAAACTTCAAAACTGTATTCTAGTAATAATACATAACAATGTATGTTCAGAAATTTGAAACTCGTTTTTAAGATTAAGTATTCTGTTTTATTCTGAGAAATTAAGCAATGCATGTTCTAGTTTTTGTGATGAAATAACTTTGATGCGGTTATATTTCCCGTTTATGGAACTGTGATACATTATATTCCTATACATTGTGAAATTATAAACAATGAATTATGTTGAATTCATGTTCGTTTATCAAAGAATAAAACAAACTTTATTATAATCATGTTTCAGTTTGTGTAAACTAGGAATATGGAAAATGCTTTTTTTTAATGCAAAGGAATAGGAATTTTTAGAAACAAATTAAAAATAAAAAAATAACATACTGCAAAGAAACTTGGATGCGGACCTTGATGGGAATGGAAAGGAATATTAGATTGCATATTTGAGAAGGGTAAAAGTTTGCCCCCTAGCTCCTCTCTTCCACATCGCCTCACCTGGGTAATACGTGAGTCAGAATCAATTTCCTGGCACAGTCATAGTATCACGAACATGTTAAAAATCGATGACTGCACCTGGGAAATGTTAAATGAGTAACAAAGTTATCACTACCTTACCACTGATTGCAAGATTGTAGACCCCACTGATTTTTACTTGTTTTTGTTATATTTTTTTTTTAAACTCTGAGGCGTTGCGCGGGTTCCATATTCTATACCTATCATAGAACAATGGTTGAATATCATTAAGAGATTAAGGTCCCGTTCTGGAAATTTCAGGTCAGCTATATGGTACCCTATAGCGTGTACCTATTATAGAACAATCGTAGAATATCAAAGAATAATTAGGATCTCTGTCCAGTAGTGCCGTGCTTGTGCCATCGAACTGGATCGACCAAATCAATTGATTCATAATATATATATATAATATTTTTTCCCGTTACATGAGAGTAATTTTAATAGTTTCATACTATTAATTAAATGTAATGTTAACTGTTATTGTATAATTGTTTTAAATGGGGGGCACGCTACAAGAGTCCTATATTATCTCGCATCCCCTCCCGGGACAACGTGTCTGACACGGCCGGTTGTAGCAACTACCGAAGATCAAGATACATTAATCTTGATCTAAGGAGACACGAACGAACGAAAGAATAACAGTAATACATTGCATCGAATTCTTTGTATGTACTTGGCAATGAAACAATTAGATTAATCTAAAATCTTGATATTATTTCAAACATTTTTACGATTCGTCTTGATAGGATTGTGCATGCCTTAGAGATTAAGGTCCTTAAACAGTTTTTCAATTTTATGTAGCTCATTACAAATCACCGTAAATTGTTATTGCTAGCGGATGTTGTACAGCAAGGCCCAGTTTAATGGGCAGAGGGACGTGGAGTTTGAATGATGCAGGATAAAGGTCAAACATGAAACTTGGGAATTTCCGCTAATAATAAGTCCTTTAATCGTCAACATCATGGAATTTGATTGGCAGCTGTAGGATATTGCGAAATTTCCGAGGGGATTCCCCACTTTAAAGGTGGGATGGTATCCAAATATAAGTTGATTCCTGTTGATGTGCTGAGCTGCATACAACTCATATTTTGATATTCAAACATTAAAATATATTTCATTGATTTTTAAATATTAAAAACAAAAACAATTCTCAGACCTCCACCCTAAAAAATGCTCCAGATCTCATTCACCTTGTGACATCATCTGTCAGTCATTAGTGAGCTAATAGAAGACAGTGGTATGTAGCTTTACAAGAGCTGACCACCTGTTCAAAATAGACCATACTATACCATCATAGGAGTTGCTATTTCAGACATGTGTTGTAGCATCGCCAGGAAAAGAAAGGTAATGTGGAGGTATTGTATGAAAGAATGCAATTCTTTTGTGAGCATGTGCTGAGCTGGGGAAAGTTACATACCACTTTCTCTTATACTGATTGACAGATGATGTCACAAGATGAATGAGATCTGAAGCATTTTTTTTTAGGGTGGGGCTTAGCAAATATTTAAATATATGAAATATATTTAGAAGTTTGAATAACAAAATATGAGTTGTATGCAGCCTGGACATCAACAGGAATCAACTTATATTTGGATTTCACCTTTATGATTGAAACTACTTACGTAGAGGTCGGGTGGAGGGAGAAAGGTGAACCATGCATGCATGTTGACAAAGGCTCTCACACATCGGGTCCCACGTTCTACTCTTGATACATTACATCTCTTGCCCCTCATGCTTGTTGTTCATTTCATTAATGTAAATAACTATTAATGTAATAGTTATAATTCGGAGAGTGAGCATGATACGCATGATGCACATTTTTTGATATAATGTTATTGTACATATCGACTCTTTACTTCATACGCATTGCGTACAGTCCTTGCGTATTAATATGCTAAAGAATAATAAATTAAATTTAAAAAAAATAGATAAACGAAATAATACATTGAAAGATAGATAACTAAACAAACGAACAAATGAATAGAATTAAAGTGAACAAATAAATGAATAAATAAATGCATAGATAAAGCGACACGGGTATTATTTTCAATTATATACCTCACTTAAGTAATCTAGCAATCTGATTGGTCGAAATTGCATTCATAAACTTTAACTGTTCCCGAAAATTCCCAGTAACCATGGTTAAAACAGTTCTAAAATCCAAATAACCATGGTTACCGGGGAAATAGTTCAAACTCCATGGTTACCCCATAGGTTTACATGTTAAAAAATGGTCTGAGCGATCGAGGATACTGTACGTGTGCGAAGAATTGGTCGGTAATTTCAATACAATTGAATCTCGATCGATCTTACCGACAATTTTATCTTGCATTGTTGACATGAAGACGAAAATAAACTTCCAAAAACAAAAAAACAACATCTGCCGATAGATCTTGATCTAAGTTCGTGCCAATATGCATTGCAAAAGTAAAAGAAGGGCCCGTTTAATGGAGCAGCGGCGAAGCATCCACCACGCGAAGCCGTTTTCAATCCATTTTAATGTATATATTAGAGAAAACTGCTAGATATGGTGACAGAGCGTGATGGCCGAGCGGTTTAAGGCGCTGATTTTAGTTACATCACCTTTTGTACGCAAGAGATCGAATCCCATCTTCGACAAATTTTTTTTTTTTTTATTTTTTTATTTTTTATTTTTTAGTCTATTTTTTTTCGGCATATAAAAGTATTAATGACTGCTTTAATATTCGAGAAAGCAGTCATTAATACTATACTATTGTGGGTATCTGAGATGAATCTGCACATACTCCATTTAACGCCCTCTGACCAAACAGAGAACAAAACTGCATCACGTAATTGGCTGGCTGCCAACATAGCTGACATGTGATCCATATATGTAAATGACAATAATATTGACAATACCAATGACAAAGGGTCGTGTTCTTCTATATCAATCAAACCAGACACCGGGTCTAAGATCACGTTTAAAAAAGGAAAACTTAGACCTTGGACTAACTATAAATTTGTAATAGGGCCGATGTGACTTGGTCATCTTAGAGCGTGTCCAACAGGGTCGCAACTTCAGAAGGTTGAGAGGTAGTTAATATGGACACAAATTCTTTTTTTTCTTCCTTATTTCGTCAATATTATGTACACTGCCTAAATGCAGTACTACAGCTATTTATAAAGCTACCATTATACGATCAATGCTGTGGGGGTGTTGTTGGGAAATGCTAAAAACTTGTAGAAAAGGGCAAAATTTGGTTTAAAAAAATTATAATCGAAGTCCTAAAAGTGTGGTGGTTGTATATTCATTATCGGAAAAAATACAACTTCTGTTTAATTCACCTTATTTATTGTGTAAAACAAAATAATAAGGGCTTTAATGATCGCCATAGAAAGAGAATCACTCTCTTTTGACCTGAAGTTTTGCACATACTTTCATCAACCCATCTTGCTGGTTTAGGTTTTGAGAGCTTGCAAATCCGTAACAGGGACTTTGATATTTTACTCTGAGAAAGTGTAAGACAGTTCTTAACAGAAGAACTGCTGGTGCTCGTTCCCCCCCTTTAACAAGTTGTTATAGGTTTGTAATAAAGCCTTGAGGAGAGAGTCTCTTCAACAAACACACAAAACATGTTTGGTATTGACAATATTTGGAGACAACTTGTTTATCATGGAGTATAATGTCCCAAGCAAACTTGAGTTATTAAAAAAAAAAAAATCTTTACAAGCAAGTTTTAAATTCATCTGTTGGTTGTTGATTTACTGTTCATAGAGATGTTCTCTTGTTTAGGGGATGTATGATGTTTCCTCCCTTTTTACATATAAACTAGATGATATAAGCCCACAGCTCTTTTCTGTTTATTTATTTATTCATGATTTCTTTCAACAAGGTACTTTCAATCAGTTCCACTGGAAGCCAGTGGAACTGCTTTACAAGAAAGCCCTGCGTAATACAATAACAGTAAAAACATACGTATAATAATGCAATCATTAAAAATTGGACATACATGTGAAATATCAAGTTAACCATATATCTTTTTAAAATAACACTATTTGAATCATAAAATATTCATCATCAATTATTTAGTTTAAAAAACAATTGAACTATTACATTAACAAAAGCACGCCTGAAACAAAAAACCTAAACAAAAAAGAATTTACCCACAAAAACCCACAAATATAAAATAGAATTACTAAAATATTTACAGAAGGAATAGAGTGCAGAAAGCCTATTGCATTTTTGAGAGTTTACAAGAAAGTAAAAGAGTCGCAGTAAATGCATATAAGACGGCATTGCTTTTTGAACAACTGTAATGATGTGCATGACTGAACAAAATGTGGGAGTTTGTAATACAACAGCAGCGGACCATAGTAGGCACAGCTACGTTTCCTATATTCAGTGAGTGCCTGTGGGACAAACAACGTTTAAAAATACTTATTGCTATATCAGCAACATTTTAAGCACACTTACATGTCAATGCACACATTTCTATACCTGACAATCACAAGGATTTTAGAATGCCTTGACGTAACGCTGACTTCAAGTATAACTATGATTTCTATAAAATAATTAATAAATACATACATATACTGAAGCGGCACCAAAAATCGGTGGGGGTGTTATTTTTGTCATTTGGCCTCGGCTTATGCACCACTATTCAAACATGGACTCAGACGACGTCATGGGGGATCCCCCGGCAATTTTGATGCGTGCATGTGCACACGATATGGGGAGGTCATTATGACGTGAGCACTGAGAAAATCTACACAGTAGAACGAAAGGGCATATCATTGAGTCAAGCTACATGCATTTGGTATTCTATATAGCAGCAAACGACATTACATGTATTGATACTAGTACAATTGGATGCATTTTGAGGATTTAACATTTCTGCGTGTGTAATGTGGTTGCAATCCAGCTACTTGTTGGCCTGGTTTACTATAAATATTGCCACTAGGTACGTATTGGGTCCAGTTTACCCGACACTCTTTAGAAAAGTCTGCAGAAATTTCGAGAAGGAATTCTGTCACAATCTGTTGAATTCAAGCTCAGTGATGTGTGTCGTGTGGGTGCAGCTAAGGTGCCGTTAATGTCATAGCACAGACTGGGATCAAATATTTGTCTAGTGTGGTTTATAAATTCTTTTATAATAACACGGCACGTACGCAGTTATATACCTAACCCGCATAGGATATGATTAAGGAAGAAATACTACATGATCTAGCATGTCGCGCAGTTGCGTATAGAGTCCACCATTAAGGAGGGACTGGAATAATGTGTGTGGAGGGGGAGGGGGCATTATAGGTAGGCCCAGAAATTGAAATGCGAATTTGCAAGCCCAACTGGGGATGGGGTGCGTTAGTGGTCCACGTGTCTTAATTTTCTCGTACTTTGCCCTCCTCCCTTTCCCTTTCTCTTTTACCTTTCGATTGGTGTTGGGGGGGGGGGGGGGTCACGTGCCCTATGTAGCTGTGCCACCGGTGTCTACTATATGAAAAAACAGGCTAGTAATAGGCAGACGAGTTATTCCGGATGAAATTGGTAACATTTGATTATACCATGTATTTCTATACCTCGATAGATTATTAGAGCGGCTTTAAACTCTTATGGAACAATCACAGTGTTGCCACACTATGTTCACATAGTCAACTATGTGTAAACTGTGTGGACATTATGTGTTCACATTGTTGTCACAGTGTGGAGTTTCAGTCCAAGTAGTTTACCACATAATATCCACATAAACTGACATACTTGACACAGAGCACCACATATTTACCACAGTGGTATATGTATTGAACTATGTGTTAACTCTGTGGTCACAGTATTGTCACAGTTTGGGGTCAAATCATGTGGTTCACCACATAGTCGTACACATGTAACAAAGAGTGACATATATGTACCACAGTGTGGTATGTACTGAGCTATGTGTAAACTGTGTGTTCACAGTATTGTCACAGTATGTGGTTCAAATCATGTGGTTTACCACATTGTCCACATAGTCGTACATATTTAACTCAGAGTGATACCTATGTACCACAGTGTGGTATGTACTGAGCTATGTGTAAACTCTGTGTTCACAGTATTGTCACAGTATGTGGTTCAAATCTTGTGGTTTACCACATTGTCCACATAGTCGTACATATTTAACTCAGAGTGATACCTATGTACAACAGTGTGGTATGTACTGAGCTATGTGTAAACTCTGTGATCATAGTATCTTCACAGTGTGGGGTTTCAGATCATGTGGTCTTCAACACAGTATGTGGTTCAAATCATGTGGTTTACCACATTGTCCACATAGTCGTACATATTTAACTCAGAGTGATACCTATGTACAACAGTGTGGTATGTACTGAGCTATGTGTAAACTCTGTGTTCACAGTATTGTCACAGTGTGGGGCTCAAATTATGTGGTTTACCACATAGTCGTACATATTTAACACAGATTGACAAATATTTGCAACAGTGTGGTATTTATTTAACTACGTGCAAACTCTGTGATCATAGTATCTTCACAGTGTGGGGTTTCATATCATGTGGTCTTCAACATAGTCGTATATATGTAACACAGTGTGGTATGAACCGCTATGTGTAAACTCTGTATTCACAGTATATTGTCAGAGTGAGATTTTGAGATCATGTGGTTTACCACAAAGTAATATCCACATAGCCTGTGGGCTTATTTCCAGTTAAACCAGTTAATTCCTGACTTTTGGCATATCTCCAGTTGCACCAGTTGATATTAAACGGGTCTGATAGGCCGGCATATTTCCAGTTGCACCAGTTGACAACTGGTCCGTGGGCTTATTTCCAGTAGAACCAGTTGACACCAGTTCATTTGCATAATGAATACGGGGCGCGTGCAGATCTATGTTTTTATACAATGTATCTGCGTTTAAAGCATATTTCTAAATTACTGATGGTTTAGTTATATGCAATTCATTCATTCAATAGTCCTACAAAATATAAATTGCCATTCATCAGGACATTTTACTACTTTGTTTAAATAACATTTATTTAAACATGAATTAGGGAAATATTAACTATGAACTAAAATACAGGTGTATATTCAATAAAATACAAGTAACCTATATGGAAAGTTGTAAGACAGAAACAAGTCTCCCCATTACCAATGCCTTTACATTGGAAATAGCAGATGATCCAGTGATGCTGTGTTAATTTGTTGCCATTGGCAAAATTAATTAGTACAATTGCTACTTATAGCGTAAAGTACTAATTAATTTTATCATCTGGTGGGTGTGGTAGACTATGTGGTAAATGTGTGGTAGACTATGTGGTGGATGCCACAATTTACCAGACTATGTGATAGATGCCACAGTGTGGAGACTATGTGTTATATGTGCCACCACATGTGGTTTTGGGACGTGTGGTAACGCTGTGGTGTACTATGTGGTACGTAACACAGTGTGGTAACGCTGTGGTATACTATGTGGCTGATACCATAGTGTGGGCCACATGTGATTTTGGGAGATCTGGTAACGCTGTGGTATACTCTGGTTGATACCACAGTGTGGGCCTCATGTGATTTTTGGACATGCCCCAAAATCACATGAGGCCCACACTGTGGTATCAACCACATTGTACACTACAGTGTTACTACTCGTCCCAAAATCACATGTGGCCCACATGTAGTGGCACGCTGTGGTACCACACTGTGTTTGACTATGTGGTACCACAGTGTGGTTGACTATGTGGTACCACAGTGTGGTTCACTATGTGGTAAACACGGGGTGTTAAAGGGCAGTCCGAGATCTCGACCTAAGTTTAAGCCTGAGTATATAAATCGTATCATATTAAATTGGGTGTGGTTTTATTTGTACCACGCTTTCTTTTTGTTCAATATTGATTGGTACCATGATCACGATATTATGCATGTTTTGCAAAAGGGTGAAAAGGGTGATCTAAAAATAGTTTGTGCAGCACTTGAATAGAAACAACGTATTTTCAGTAGAGCAATCGGATTTTCGTCCAAAACACTCTACTTCTACGGCATTGATTAATGGTTGGAGGCTATTGATGAGGGATCGCTTACCGATTTTTTGCTGTTGTTGTAGATCTACAAAAAAGATTTGACAAGAATAGGGATCATGGTTTATAAAACTAACTTTCAGATCGGAGAATAAATTGTATAGGCAACTGTATTTCAGAAGAATTACCTATCGAGCCTATCGGGGTACCTCAAGGATCTATTTTGGGTCCACTATTATTCATCATATTCATCAACGATTTACCCTCAGTATTTCATTTATGGAACCTTCATTTGTATATCGATGACAGCGTGATTTACTGTCCTCATAAAGACCCACATAAAATTACAGTTCAAATAACCCTTAATAGGGAATTCGTCAACCTCGACGAGTGGATAATCAAAAATCGAGAATGAAAAGCTGAAATGATTTCATGACTGATTAAGTTATTGTTCAAATAAAACCGGCCTTATTTTGGAGTAAGTATAAACGAGGTAGGAAATTAAGGGCGTTGGCTTTTAATTTCGGTTGGAAAAATAGGCGATTGTCTTAAGGGTTAACAGAAAGGCTGACCCATGAACAGATGGTGCAAATATAAGGGCACTTTGGGATTGTACCCAACCTCTTAATCTGTGATATGGGGTTGAATTGTCGACACCTCCTCTTCTCAATATTTGTAAAAACATCGCGCTCCTCCCACTCGTGAGCTCGCGTTACAAGGTCCATCGGGGATCTACATATTTACCTGAACTTCTGTTCGTTCGATGTTCATCGATTAGAATGGCTATAATAGCTAAATGGACTCAAAGTCCGAATAAACACACTTACACTTTATACCTACAAAAAATTCATAGCGTTACCAAATATTAAGACAAATTGTGCTGAAACAGAAGACTCTCACGTGAAAGCTTTGATGGGCTAATTAAGTTGTTCACTGCATCTCAGAATAACTAAATGATTGAAAAACAGCCGACACAAAGGAACAAACTTATACCATCACGAAATAGATAACAGAGATCAGAGATAAATTAGGCATTATAGATTCTTGCCCATACAGTTGGAATATTTTTTAACCTCTGTTCATGAAATAATTGACACTTTGATTGTTCAGTTCAGTTCAATTTGTTTTATTATCATATCGCAGTTTCAGCTGAATTACATGACAATTTACAATCAAATTAATATTCAAATCACTTTCTTCCAAACATATCAGAAAGAAAATCAAACCACAGTTAACCCTTAAAAACTGTGTATTCTGGTTTAAACCAAACTGGCTTATGGGGCCTAAAAGATTACTGTCTTGGTTCCAATTTGTAACCTTGGTCATTTTAACACACAAAATGTTTCATATTGAACTTTCAAGAGTCACTCAGTCACTAATGTCGACTAAATAATATCGAGTATGGTTAGCGAGTTAAGACGCCATGGTATATTGTCCGCGAGCTTGTTGAAGCTGTCAATCGAGAGGGCGTCCCATGAACCCTGTCATAGCCTGGACTGACGACTCCTGTAGAGTTTGAGGAATATTGTCCTTCTCATTGATGGGTCGGGCTAGGCTTGACCATCCCAGGCATGCTAAATAGGGTACTATCAGGGCAGCAAGCAGGCCATGGAATCTGCTGCATGCACCCCCTCTGCATCAAGGAAAAATCTCACAGTAGCTGCCCTTTGTGGTCTAGTGTTGTTGTCTTGCACCTGAAATTTCTTTCCATAAACCCTTCTTGCGTGTGGTGGAAGCAATGGTTCTCCATGATGTATCGATACACGACAGCGTTGACGTTCCCAGTCGTCTCCAGAAATGGCGTTTTTCCTCCGTATAATGAATACTGGCCCGTACCATCACTGAGCCTCTCCCAGCTTGATTTGTTTCATGGATGCAATCATTGCAGATGTTCTCGCCACGTAATCGCCAAAGCCCTTTGTCTTCCATCTATACGGTCAAGGATATAGAGGTCAAAGGTAATTATTAATCAGTTTTAAATGAAAAAACAAAATTATTTTAACCTTATGGGCAACAGTGTAGTTCTTGATTTTAAAAAAAAATCAGAAAAAAAGACAGCGACTTGCCATGCAAATTTCAACTGATAGCACACATTTTCATACATGGCTTCCAGATGATTGAGCCCCCATCTCACTACGCTCTGGAAAATGTTACCAAACAGGCTCAAACTGTGTGCGAACGGAGTGAACGTAGTAGCAACTGTTTACGATCTGTTTAAGAACTTCATGGACGGGCTTGGACGGACGGAAAGGATGCTCTTGATCTTTGAGCCTGTTCACAATTTTCCCCGACCTGCAATTAGACGGAGTGACAACGTACTTGAAACGAGATGGTCGTATACTACGAACGGAATTGCCGTACTTTGTATGAACAGAATTGCCGTACTTTGATCTTACTAGGGACGTGTTATAACGTGACGTGGTCGAGCATCAACTGCACAGCTTTAAGCGTTGAACGGGAATGAGGAATGGCAAGAACGCGCTAGGTTTTATAGACCTTGAGCCAGGACGGGATGGCACACGCACTAGGAGCGCGTTCGAATGCACTAAGAACGAGATGAGAACAAATTGAAGTCGGGTTACAAACGAGTTGGAACAAGTTGGAACAAGTTGTGAACTAGTTAGAATGGATTTTGACGTATTGGGAACGAGGTAAAACTAGTTCAGAACGGGTTTAAACTGACTATTGACTGGCTTGGACAAATTTACGCGATCTGAAGTTGATATGAACTGATTGTGGACGGGGTTCAGACGAAATGGACGTATTGAGGACTGTTTATGAAAGAACTAGGATCGTATTATAGACATTAGTTACACATTCAACCCCGATCACAACCCGTTTTACCATTTTCGTGGACGGTTCCAGAACATAGTGAAAACTAGTCTGGTGTGATGGGGGCTCTAGGTGAATGGTATAGTTGCTTCTTATATTACTATAACATCTTGTAAGGTAGTCCTCTATTCGAATTTATAATTTTGAAGCAAATTTGTTGTATGTATTGATAATTATAGAGGTAACAATGGATAATACTTATCTAGAAATGCGAATTGTATGTAATCATCGGGTGTTTTATATACAATGACAACAGAAATCAATGTTAGAGGCGTAGGAGATCGATCCCCCATATTGAAGAAAACAAATATATGGAGTACACGCCCCTTTAGTGGTGAAAAACACCTCACGGTCCCCTTAGATGGGCAATTGGGTTCCCGTGGAAAAATGTTACCGAGAGAAAAATATCTGGGGTTTTTCCTGTGACAAAACTGTTAGCACCTCAAATTTGTCCATATATGGAACTGCCCGCGAGGACCTGTGGTAATGTTTGTAACAAATGTAGTGTATTAGAAAAAAGACCCGCGATTTCTTTTGTACGAAATCACTAAACAAATACCTCAAATATTTTCGCATTTTAAGGGACAAAGAAACATTTGCGAAAATTGCTTTAAAAATCCCCTAAAAACGTTTCTTTCACTCTGGTGGGATGGTTGACTGATAAACATTATGTGGTTTCACACTACACTGTGTATCTGCATTACAAATGCATCGTCTAGATAATCACTGGCTTGCTAAACAATTGTGTGTAACCTGACGTCCACGCATTTTGCACTACGTTTAAAGTCGCAATCTGACAATTGAACTTATATCTTGGAAGACGACCAGGACTACCTCACTCCCGTATATCTATGATGATGATGATGATGATGATGATGTCACACCAGGGATCGGAGAGATTTGGGGACTCGAGCTCTTAGTTTTGCTTTGGTAACTTGCCGTTCGGTCTACAGCCAGCTCGTCTACAACCCAATTAGTCTATTCCCATATGGTCTACGCCCAGTCAGTCTACTATTCACATAATCTACTAATCATTTCGTATACTTCTCATTTGGTCTAATGAATATTTAGGCTAATATTCATTTGGTCTAATTTATTATAAGGTCTAATCCCCTATTAGTCTACTATCCATTTGGTCTATTGTTCATTTAGTCTACAAACCATTTTTTCCGAGTCCAGTTTGTCTAATACTCATTTCGTCTACCATACATAGGCTCTAACAATCATTTGCGGATTAGTGTTTTTCATGATTAAAGACCATCTCCGAACTGAAAAAAATGAAATGGAAAAATCATCATAATTGAAGCTTATGAGCCATAAAATACAGTCATTGCTAATATTTGCTCACAAAATGTCATGCAAAAACAAAGCCGACTTGTAATTTGCATGTGATAATATAAATTGTATGAATGTAAAAATGTAAAGCGCATAGAGAATTATCTTCAATGATTAATATGCGCTATATAAATCACAATTATTATTATCATAATGTAGAGGCTGTATCCGCCGGTTGCTTCTCCACGTATGTTAACGTGCTATGCAGTGGCGTACGCAGGATTTTTTCAAGGGGGGGGGGGGGGGGGTTTAAAATCGGGCCCAAAATTTCGCAACGACTCAGGAAAATTTGAAAATCGCGCCGGCCGAAAAGTCGCTCAGTGGGGGGGGGGGGGGGGGGGTAAAAAAAAAACTCAAAAGGGGGGGGGGGGGGGGGTTTTCACAAAAAACATACACACAAAAAAAACTCGAGGGGGGGGGTTTAACCCCAACCCCCCCCCCCCTGCGTCTTACACTCGAATATTTTAACGAATTACAAATAAATATCAAACAGCTCTATTGTTTCATTGAATCCTTATTAGTAAATAAGCTAAATCAATGTGTAATAAACCCTGAATAAACTTAACAGATTCTCTGAGAATGTTGTTACGACTATCATGAGTCGATCTACGGTAAATATAAAGCAATTGCTGTAGGGTGGTGGGGGGGGGGGGGGTCGTGTTTTAGGACACTCTGTTTTGCATTCGGATTAAACAAATGATAATTATTAAATGGCACCGACCATCATGAGCATTTGTGCTTTATAACATTGTTAATTATAACTCTCAAATGATTTGTGAAATGTAACTTGTAATCTTCTTCAAAATCAAATTGCCGTTGTCCATATATATTTTTAAATCGAGTCTACTGTGACTATACAGATTAGCGGACTTTTGAATACCCTAGTATTTTAAATTTACTCCGATTAATTTTCAGATTTAGGGTATAGTTGTAGAATTTGTAGAATAGTTTCTTCCTCGAGCGATAAACTTTCACAAACTTTCTCAAATAATTACTCGCTCACAGTTGTTATTTGCATGGCTGGCCACGAGTTTCTCACGAATTATTCTCACGAGTTTCATATTCCGTTTGAGGAGACCAAAACTATAAATTAAAAAATATACAATTTTAACTGGTCCCCCATCCCCATTAAACATGAATGCTAGCCCACTATGAGCCATGCGTCTTACTTTGTCCTTCCACACACCCTGTTGTCTTACAGAATATGTGGTTGCGACTCATGTGCTCGCTCCCATAGAAATGGTCTCTCCCTTGTCGAATCTTTTTCACATACACACAATAAAAAATAACATGATTAAATTACATCTTGCGGAGGGCTAGATGATGAATATTGATTAATGAGTCAGAGATGAATGAGAAGAGAAAAAAAGAAGAAATAAATACAATTTTCGCCGTGGATATTGAATTAGGGCACAACTCCCGCCAAATGGCAAATCGGGGATTCCCCCATCCCCATGAGCGACTGAGCGTGCGAATGAAAACGTAACATTAGTACGGCGTACCAAGCTGTTATATTCACGTTAGCTTTGCTCAGGGATAATAGACAGACAGATAATTGTATAAACTTACAATTCATACAATAATGTGAAATTTCACTTTGTTTACTGCATTCAAGGTATGAGTCTCATTATTATGGAATATCTATGTTTGTATTATACTTGATTGGTTTAATGTTCTTTTATTTAACTATAACGATGTGTAACATTGTGCTTATCGAAGTCGATCACTACGTAACACTATGATTCTGCAAATATTATCTATTGAGTGTTGGGATACCCGGATTCACAAACATAGGATAGGGAATCATGCGGTATATCTGTATAGGAACTTAGGAAGCATTATGCGGTTTATACTGTGTATGTCATTCCAGAGGTTTGTGTTGATAACTGAATGTCGTTGTATCAGGAACAAGTGCAAAAGGCATTGTCGAGGAATGACTGAGTAAATTTATTAATTTTTTAATTTGTTTGTTTATCCTGTTTTCTACGCATGGTATTTTTCATACATGACACTTGATCTGGGTCTATGTTTAATATAACGTAGGCCTATTCCTCAATTTACCTGCTAATGTCTGATTCCCGTTTAACGTTTTTTAAATTAAGAAGGAACAGCAGGTTTATCAATATCTGTAAAAGTAAATATTGGTTCTGAAAAAACGACAACAACCGTTAATATTCAAAGTATGATCTTATCTCTTTTTATCAACTCATGCTATTTAAAAAAAAATGAACTTGGTACTTTTTATGATATCACATATGATTATGTAGACCTATAATCTAGTATAAAACTATCAATATTAGATAAGGTGTATTTCAAGTTCATCTACCTTATTATCAGTATCACGCGACAAATTGGAATTCATCATACAACGAAATATTTAGGACTGTTATGGCTACCCTGGCTAAATAAGACAAAATATTTATTTTCATAATTATCATGAAAACAATAAAGATGATTCGTGTGCAGGAAGGATAAGAAACCACTATGTATGTAATTATACACCTAAAAACAACACCAACTCAGTATGTGTTAAAGGATATCCACTAAAGGGTAGTGTTTAAATGTGATCACATTTTATAAGCACATCGTGCTATTGGATGTTTACAGGATACTGGCAGACAAGTTAACATAACTGAAAAGTTGTCAACCATGACAAGCAGTATACAACAAAAACAAACACATAATAATACGTTCGTGATAATAGCCGATCTCATTAATCCCTTCGTTAGCTCAGTTTCTTTTGTCAGAAAATCAAAAGCCTTTAATCAACACGAGCAAGGGAATACTCAAATTTAAAAAAAAGGAGGAGAAATGAAGAGGAAATTAATAATTTCAGTTCCTACAACCGGTTACATAATTGTCGAAAGAAGAATACCGAGACACGTTTGTATTTTCCCCGAAGTTTTCCTTTTTTTTTATACTGTCATGTAGTTCCTTGATGGTATATTCAGTAGGTATTCGGAATTTCCCCTAATAAAGTGCAAACCTTTGTTTGTGCAGTAAATTTCACACGGAAATATGAACAAATATCCTAATGTGAGAGTTCACACCTAAACAATAAACATCTACAGAGGCGAAATAAGAATTTTTTATCGACCATTCAAATGTTTGAAGTTTGTTGTGGTGTTTCTATTTCAGATATTTTCTTAGATTGGAAAAACAAATATTTATTTGCTGGTACTGTTATTGAGTATAGAACTACGAGAGTTAAGTTAAAGGGAGTGGATCGCCAGTTTCCATGTGCAGAAGGCCATAATTCACTGACACCAGACTTGGTGGAAATACCATTAATGGGGGTACAAATTTGCACACAGCAAACCCATAGTCCAGTCAAGAATTACCCCCCTCATCTCTCGGAGAACACTCGAGAGTCTTCGGGTGACGGAAAAGCAAAGCATTACATAAGGTCTAATGGTCATAAAACTGAAGGCTAACCCTGGTGATTGACAACACCTGTTATTGGGTAAACACCCGAACGGTGTCGAATTCCCCATGAGAGCTGACTACTCAGTGACTTTAACCTTGCATCTTCGGGAAGGGAAATTTCCCCAAAATTTGCAACGTCCTCACTTGTATACCGTGTATTGTCGATCACGGGATAGAATTCTATAAAACATAGATACGGATTAACAAAAAGAGACTATATTTCCATTATATCCTAAGGGTTGTTATTTCCTCAAAAATGACAGGATTTGTGCTTGTGCAATGAAATAAAACACATGTGTGTCTGTTTTTCGGGCATCTTTAAACAGCTTTTGTACTTTTCCGAAACGGTTTCTGCCAACAATCCAAATATGTTTGCTCGAGCATATAAAAACACCCCTCGCTTCAATAGTAACTTTCAATGTAACCCGTTGGCTTAGGTAAACTTCAAAGTTTAATATTTCTGTAAAGAAGCCTTTATGTTAAGATCGTGACGTCAATGGTGTTATTGTAAAATGATGTGGAGGGATAAATACTGTAGCATGGGAAAGGTTGATAAAAATAATAATTATGATAAAATAATAAATGCTGCCCTTCGTGTTGGCCCTGTTGTTATTATTATCCCAGGAATCGCCAAGTACCGATTTACACCATGGTATAGAGAGTGGCGAATATGGATTAATGTCTTTCCAAATGACGTTAGTGCCGGGCTGAGGTTCGAACCCTCAACCCTTGGACTGAGAGTCAAGTAAATGAACCACTATACCACGACACTTCCTAACAAAAACAAGTGACCAATCTGTATCAGTCATAATTATCTTTAGTTGACTCCTTATATCAGTGCTCGTTATCTTAGTGCTATGGATTCTACAAAGTAGACCCAATTTCTGAAAGAAGAAAAAACACATGGTGTAAATTTTGATTGTACATGATTATGGGTAAGGTGAAGAAAGATTTTGATATGCCTTTAAAATGTTATGGGAGGAGTTAACATGGAAGGGGCGGTATTACCTGAGTCACACCAACGAGACCGATGCCAGACCGACACCAGACCAACCACAGAGCGGACAAGACATTACATTAACACCAATGGCAAAGAATCGGTCGGTTTATAGTCGGTCTGGAGTGTTTGACGGTGTGAATAAAGTTTTAGTATCTATTATTCAACATAAAATGAAGTATTTATCCTCCCATCTGGCTTATCATTTACCATTCTTATGCAGAATGCAATACTGGCGTCATAATTTCTGGGGAAATGTAGCATATCGGAGTATAGACATGTTAATAAAAGTTGTCTTTCCCCACCCAGGTGTTCAGTGGGATCAGAATATGATTCATTCCCTGAAATGCACGGTGCCATTAAGGATAAAATTAGTCCACAGCCTGGACCGTTTCCATGTCGCGCGCCCAAGCAGCTGAAAAAACACACCCTAAACGCTGAACCGGTGATAGTATAAAAATAATACACAGCAGTGAGGGCATTAGTGAGAATTACCCACACGAGGTACCTTTAGAACAGTCTAACACACCCGAGGCGAAAGCCCGAACAAAATGATGTGTATTATTTGTTTTATAAGATTATGTTATATTTGTTTATAAAATGATGTTTTATAACATGATGTTGATAATGACTGTTCATTATCCAAATTACACGTTAGGCGAAATAAATGCCTGGTCACGTGTACGCTCTCAACCAATCTTTTGCTTAGGATCCACGTCATCATCTTATAATAGTCCTTGCCTGATGTTGCCTTTCATTCTTTTCGACGGTTGTTTATGGGGATCGCGTGATGAGTAGAGACACCGCACTGTGTGTGGGATGCGTGTGATTGAAGAACAAAACATAGAAAAACGGTCAGAATCTGGTCTATGACAAAATGTGACAAAGAAAAGAACATACTTTTCGTGCTATTTAAATTGGAATGGCAAACACACGTGAAAACCCCATAAATGAGAAAAGAAAACAAAAAAACGAAAAAAGAAGAAGTAGAAACAAAAGTTCAACACGAGGCGTCATTTTGCTGACTTAGGACTGCGTCGGGAATGATTGACGCGCTATATCAGAATGACATCGTACTAAAAGAGCATATTGACAAACTGCAAACACTGTGTTGAATTATTGGTGCATCCGCTAATATCTTTCATAGGCTTGATTAGCTTCACCCGGTACATTTGAAATGACGCCCCGGTTTCAATAGAAGGTAAAGACCAGTTATGGTCATGCGATTGAATTGTGAAAGAAACGTTGTGGAATCGATCAGAAAAGGTTGATCATCTAGCATCTAGCATCTGCAAGGTTCTGGAATCATCAAAATGATAAAAAATTTGGCCCATTCTTCGTAAAGTTACAAGCACTATACACAGAAAGATGTATATGGGACTACCCTATATCTCTCACAGGACCATGAGAGAAACAAATTTACCAAATATATGAATTAGTAGGCGGTTTCCCGGCAAATTTTTTATCATCATGTATTAGTCAAAACATATTCTTTCACATGATTGGTAATGAGAGCTTCCATTTCATTTTTTGAAATTGGGGCGTTACCAATACTGGTCTCTACCTTTGACATTATGATACTAATGGTTAACATTTATTTCATTGCGTCAGATTGGCGTAGGTAAAAAAAAATACTCGAAATGACACCTCGAGTGCAACGGACATTGCGTAGGTAAAGACGCATTCGAATAATGCCTCGTGTACAATGGAAGTTCTTGTTTTGAATTATGTGATTTTATTGGCAGTAGCATTACATTTTTTCACAACTTGTTTTCACAAAGTGTATAAATAATTGATAATCAACTGATTCATACTTTTTGCGAACATATTGAACGTACATGTATTAATAAAACAAAATTTCAACAGTGAAGGTAACTGCAAACCCTGCTTTTCTTATGTTTAAGTATTACATGGTACATTAAAATAACATTTGCATTAAAAAGAATCACAGGTCATTTTACGTTTAAAAGAAAATTGGCATTATGGTAAAATTAATGATAATATTTGATTTTTCCATTTCGTCAGCTCTTTAGACGTATTGGAAAACAGCCGACATGATGGCAAATTCAATGATGTCAAACTACAAGATATCGAAGCCACCAGGGTACAAAGAAATAAACTCCGACGGGGACAGCATGACTCCACCAGCCTCTCCTACCACGGATCCAACCAATTCTCTGAAGAACGGCCATAACGGAAACCAATCATCAGCAAAGGACGACGTCGACGGCGGTGGCGAGAACGACGACGGGAGGAAGATACCACACGCCGAACGCGGTGACGTCGGCATCGTGAATGGGATATTAAATGATGGTAAGGAAGACAAGATCAACCACCAGTTGATCCTCTCAGTAGATGATGTCGTGCCTGATGGGGCGGGGGAGAAGAACTCGCTACCGGTGGAGCGGAAGAAGGGCGTGGTCGAGAATGGGGTGCAAGAAAGAAAGGGTGTGGTCACGAAGGATGCGATGGATGGTGGAGCTCAGTGTAACGAAGGTGGCGTGGAAGAGAATGTGTCACCACCCATCGAGTCCCAGGGGCACCTGGATCAAAGAAAAGAGGTAAACAATGTGAGGTTTAGATTTTTAGGTATTTGAAAATATCACCAAATAGGCCATCTTCGTAATGTAACAAAATGAGTGCATACGTCTTTGTGAAGTGCCTCCAAACGAATTATTTCATTCACCTCTTACAAATAGGGATATTTTAATAGTCAGAATGCAATATGAATAAATTACATGTTGTTATGTCGGGAAAGCAATGATTTTCCTACCGAGCAACAATTATTGCATGCAATTCGTTTCCAGACTATTGAGATACAAATATTCGTAACCAGTAGTATATAAAACTATAAATGCAATCGTGATCAACGATATGCGTGCAATGACGCCCGTGTTTCTACGTGTCAAACAAAAGAGCCTATCTAGGACTATCCGTAGCAATCTGTAAGAAGTCTGTAGCTTCTATGCTAGTGGAGATAGGTAGGGCGAAAGAAAGGCCTTAACAACTACCCGAAACGGACAAAATGGCGCCTGGACGGTCACGCATGAATGATTTCGGAGAACGAAGATTTCAGTTACCTTGATAAGATGCGAGAGACTAAGCCTAAGAAGTTTGAAAGGAATTGCGATAGAGGAAAGGACCTAGAAAAGGCTCGCAAGCACTGCTTGAAAAACGAATGGGATTGAGGTAATTGAAGAACACGGGATAACGCGTGCTGTGTGGCTCTAACAGCCATCAATACTAACATAATCACGCAGAGCATAAAATGGCGTCTAAAATGGACCCCTTGACAGATTTTTAAAATACAGCTTCGAAAAGCCCTGCGTTGCAAGCGAGCTTTGGGTGATATTGCTCTTAGTAGCTTGAAATTAGGGGCACGTGTTGAGAGGAAAGGGGACACTTATAGAAAGGGATGACACATATTAGAAAAGAAAAGGTGCATGTGTCAAAGTACAACGGGTAATTATCAGAAGGTGAAAATGGGGCAGTTCTTATGCCTAAAAAAGGGGCACTCACCAGTGCGAATGGGAAAAGGGCATTTATCGACGGAAAAGAGGCACCCATCAGATTTTGATGGGGGGGGGGGGCATTTATAAGAAGTGAAAAGGGGCATTTATGCAATAGGGATAGGTTCCTTATTAGAAAGGGAATGGGGCACGTATCATTGTTAAAAGGGTAATTATCAGAGGTGAAAAGGGGCACTAGTCGCATCTGAAAAGGGACACTTATGAGAATGAAAAGGGGGCACTAATAATAAGGGGAAATGTTCATTTGTTGAAAGAAAAGGGGCACCGATCAGATTTTTAAAGGGGATTTATCGCGAGGTAGAGGGGGGATTTATGAGAAGGGAGGAAGTGGCTCTTATTAAAAAGAAAAAGAGGCACATGTTAAGATAAACGGGGCTCTTATGAGAGATGAAAAGGGGTAATTATGAGAAGGGGATGGGGCACTTATAAGAAGGAAAAAGAGCATTTATTAGGAAGGAAAAGGGGCACGTGTCAAAATAAAAGGGGCAGTTATTGAATATGAAAAGAGCACTTATCAGGAGGAAAAGGGGCACTTGTCAAAGTAAAACAAGTACCTCTCAGAATTTAATAGGGTCATTTACCAGAGATGAAAAGGGGCTATGAGAATGAAAAGGGACTGTTTTCATAGATGAAAAGGGGCATTTATGAGAAAGGGAAAGGGCTCTTTTTAAAATAGGGGCATTTATTAGAAAGGCAAGGGGGCACGTGTGAAAATATAAGGTGCGCTTATCCGAGTTAAACAAGGGGTACCTCTCAGATTTGAATAGGACAATTATCAAAGGTGTAGGGGGCACTAATCAAAACTGAAAAGGGGCGCTTCTCGTATCTGAAAAGGGGCACTCACTAGAGATCAAAAAGGGCATGTATGAGAATGGAAAATGGACACTTATTGCAAAGGAAAATGGGAACTTGTCAAAATAAAAGGGGCACTTATCAGAGGTGGAAAGTAGAAGGGGCACTTAAAAAAATTAATAGGGGCACTTTCAAAGTAAAAGGAGCACTTTTTATGTAAAAAGGGGCACTTCTTACAAAGTTAAAAGGGCACTTTTCCCGTGTGAAAAGGGGCACTTTAGGGGTACTTGAAAAAGTGGGGGGGGGGGGGGCGTGCCGCCTCTGCTTTCCACTCCCAACGTTTGTCATGTGTCTAAATTGGTCAAGATGACTAAGGGATTTTGTCTTTCAATTTCGTATGGTGACCTAATTTCAATTTATGTTTTCTTTTTATATTTATTTATTTTACATAAGGCCTACCAATGTTTTCTGTTAGCATGTTCTTCTTAACGTCCTTTCGATCTCTGACCTATATAAATATCAGTTTTAAGAAATACTGAAGGCCTAATAAATACGCTTAATGACAAGCATATTTATTTTATCATGATTGATCTTTCCAAAAAGTCCAGCGGTACTTTTTGGCGGATATTGCGAAAGAACTAAAGTAATTATTATTCTCTGAACCGTCTAGTCTTTTGAACTATAGAATAAACTAAAGTGTTAGTACAGTTTTTACCATACTTCCTTTCGGTTCTTATTTCACTGTTTACATGTATATTTTTATAGTTTTTACTGAAAGGAATGGTTCTACCATTTCAAATTTATCAAGAATATGATTAGGAGAACATATTAGTTATTTTAACTTATCTTTAAACATGAAATAGAATTCTAGCAATGCGATTGCATTGTAAAAGAAACTGTCTGGAGGCGATTGGAAAAGGTCGATTATGTAGCACATACGGAAATGATTTGTACTGTGAGGTTTTGGAATCACCAAAAAAAGATTAGAAATTTACTCGGTCTTTCTGAAAGTTACATACCTTGGACAAAGAGATGTGTATATGGGACTACGCAGATATAAGACATGAACGTTTGGTCCAAATACTGATCAGCTACTGCTAGTCATATGTTATATTCGAGTGCATTTTTAGAACCATCCTTATCCGTGAGCAGTTCTATTCTATGACTTCCCCCACACTATCATAACAAAAAAGGGCTCACAAATTATTTTCACTTTTTCTCGAACTCTCCCTCTCTCTAAAGTCTAAACAATCCTCTCTTTAAAACTATATACCTTTCAATTTATATCATTGCCATAATACTACAGAAGGCGATGACCACCACGCACCGAGATGTCAGCGAGGAGAACGTATACGGGCTCATCGACGTCATCGAAGAAGATATGATGTTGATGTCGAAAGAAGAAGGCGGGGCCACTGGTCGACTGGCAGAAAATGTGAAGATTTTTCTTCCTCTCGTGTTGTACATGATCAATGAAGTGTCCACACTGCGGGTAGGTCTATGAATATCATTCGTAAGAAAACCAGGCAAAAAAAAACAGAGGTGAAATATTATCATTTAATCAGGCTTATTGCATTAGCATCTTTTAATGATTTGAGTTTAACATGCAAATATCTGATTCTTTTGTCTCAACTTAGGCCATACATTATATAAGGTACATTGTATATACATGCAATGCCAAAGTATAACTTTTCATCAACCCTTAACACCCCCCCCAAAAAAAAAAAAATGATAATATAAATAAGTTAAAAGCTAATAATCAAATTTATTAAAACAAAAATTAAAAACTTAATTATACAGGCCATACTACATTGAAAACTTTTGTTAGCATTTTGATATTCATTCGACCCCTGAGTCAGCTTATCCCGGACATTGAATAGACTGTCAATTTCAAAGATTTTTTCTGTGTTCTATCAAAAGGACTGACTGGAAAAATTGGTCAAAATATAATTATTTCCTTCGAATCGTAATTTAGGGCATTATAATATTTTTTTGCGCTTAAGACATATTGATCTGGAATGTCATAAAATTTAACTTTCAGTGGTTCTTTGTAGGGCAAAGGTAATTGGACTATAAATCAAAATAGGGGAATGTATTATTTTTAGCTATTAAGAAATATTCCAACTCATTTGTGTAAGCAAAAAACGCTGTCCAAGCATTGTATTACTCCAACTTTTAGTGATTCTTTGTAGGGCCAAGGTATTCGGGCTACAAATAGTAAATGAATCATTAGCGCGGTATTTATATCTCATACTACAGAAATATTCCAAGGTAATTAGCTATCAGAGGAAAGAGACCGAGGATGAATTCTATAGCTAATTAAATGTATTAAACAGAATAGAGAGGAACCGAGGGAGAGAGGGAGAGAGAGAGAGAGAGAGAGAGAGGGAGAGAGGGAGAGATAGCGAGAGAGGGGCAATAAAGGAGAAAGAGTAACAAAAAAAAAAGAGGAGAGGGATGGGGAAGAAAGAAAGAGAGAGAGAGAGGGAGAGGGAAATAGGGAGAAAGACAGAAAACAGAGAGAGAGAGACAGGGAGAAAGAGAGAGAGAAAAAGGGGGAAGAAAGAGGGAGGATAGAGAGAGAGAGAGAGAGAGAGAGAGAGAGAAAGAGAGAGAGAGAGAGAGAGAGAGTGAGTAGGGGGGGGGGGGGTTGGGCGGGGAAGGGAGGGGGAATTTCGCTTAATTCTCCCAATGAATATAGCTCAATTTTTACGACATCATAAAGTCTACTGGATATTTTGTGCGATCAATATCTTACAAAGCGATCAGCTGAGGAATATCCCCAGCTGTTTATTCATTGACCAAATTATGAGACCATAAAACACCCCAAAAGAGCCCTTTAATGGGGCTACCCTTTCAACCATTTTTTCCTGTTTTTTTTGTTTTAAAAAAACGGAAGTCGAATAACTCGATTATAAACATGTTATAAACAATTTAATGATATACGGTATGTTGCAATCGGGGATATTTAATTCGTCATAATGTTCTTCCTGTTATTATCTAGTACCATGCTGGCTTGGTTTTGAATGTAATGGTTCGTGTGAGTTGTGACAAAAACACACACTAAACAAAACAGAAACAACAAACAACTGTAAAGTTGAAAGATAGGTTATTATTGTATTATTATCAGTAGAAGTAGTATATAGTAGTAGTATATAGTAGTAGTAGTATATAGTAGTAGAAGTGATAGTAGTATAAGTAGTAGTAGTAGTAGTAGTAGTAGTAGTAGTAGTAGTGTAGTAGTAGTAGTAGTAGTAGCGGTAGTAGTAGTAGTAGTGTAGTAGTAGTAGTAGTAGTAGTAGTAAAAAGAAGAAGGAGTAGTTGTACAAGTAGTAGTAGTAGTAAAGGTAGTAGTAGTAGTGGTAGTAGTATAGGAGTGGTAGTAAAGGTAGTAGTAAAAGTAGTATTAGTAGGTGGTAGTAGTATAGTAGTAGTAGTAGTTTTTGTAGTAGCATTAACATTATTATTGAATTAGAAATTACTTTTCGTATCTTTTAGGGCACGGTGAATGGCTTCATCCTCGAGAAGAGAAGCTTTCAGAAGGAGGTCCGTCAGTTGAAGAAAGAGATCGAAGAAAGGTTTGTATGAAGATTCGAATTATCTCTGACATTTATTCGAACATAATAATTAAAGAGGATTGACATTAATTGTAAATCTATAAATCTTTATTAAAGAGAGGGAAATGTTTAAAACCTTGTCAACAAATTTGGATATCTTGTTCTCTGTTGTGACAATTTGGAGCAATCATATCATTATTATTGAATTCAAATTAACTATTTATATCTTTCTGAAAGTTCTAGTGAAGCCACAAACTCTTAATCTCAAACTTATTCACTTATTTATTTATTTGTTTATTGACTTATTGGTTTATTCCTCTTTTTTAATGTATATATTTATTAATGTATTTATGTATGTATTTATTTCTTATTTATCTATTAATTCAAGTAATTAATCATTTATACATTACAATTATCCATAATTAATTTAGGTATTTATCTATTCATTTACGGGTATTTTGAATTTACATTTACAGGGATGCTAAAGATGCTACTATTGGTACCACATTTGGAAAACCTTCAACTGTCTCGTCAAGCGTAAATCCGTTTCTGGTACGTAAAAATGTCTGTCCCATATGCAAACCCCTAATTTTATGTTATAACAAACTACAGTATTTCCAATTTCCCAGTCACATCACTGCTGTAGCTAAGGGGACAAGGGGCCACGTGCCCCAAATCAAATGGAAAAAACATGGGAAGGAGGAGGAAAAGAAGAAGAAGAAGAAGAAGAAGATGATGATGATGATGATGATGATGATGATGATGATGATGAAGAAGAAGAAGAAGAATTTAGAAGAAGGAGAAGAAGAAGAAGACGAAGAGGGAGAAAAAAAGAATTAAGAAGAAGAATAAGAAAAATAATAATAAGAAGAATATATTATTTTAGCGTTTTAGCTTAATAATACCAGATTGTGATCTATACGGAGAGAAGATGAATAATATTAATAACAATAATAATAATGAGAAGAAAAATTAAAAAGAAAAAGAAGTAGAATTAGGAAGAAGAAGAACAGGAAGAAATTAATTGTATCCCTGCGATGTCGCTTATAAAGCCAGACTGTGACCATTCAGTGATAGTTCCAGAGGGGATATTGGAGACGTGCCCCTCTTTCTTTTCTGTCCAAGTTCCTTAGCACATATTTTGGTTTTGAACACCTCTTTTAAGTTCAAATTGTTTAGGTTTCTTCCATAACATGCACGTCTGTAGTCTGACAACCCCGTACCCCCCCCCACACACACATTTAAACCCGTCATCAGTCTGATCCACGTCCTCTCCATCTCCTTCTGTCCGGAGGCACGCGTGGGGCACATCCCCCCTCCGGAAAGGCGGAGAAAAGGGAAGAAAAAGAGGCGAAATGTAGAGATGTAGAGAAGACAATAAGAACCTCTCCCACATCCTCTTCATATCCAATGGCCGTGTTATTTTTTTGGAGGCATTTCGTGTTTTGGGGAATCGCTACCCATCCCCTGGTGCCAGTGCCCCTTTTAATAAATGAACCCCGCTACGCCACTATGTTATTGTATCTTATCATGTGCCCCCAGCCAGGATCAAAAAGAGAACAGGAAATTACACCTAACATGTTTTATATTATGCTTAGAATGACGTCATTGCGGCTGTGGTATATAAACCTCACTTCTTTGGTTTATGGGAAAGTCCATTATATCCTTGCAATCCTATTCAATCCACAGGAAGTTTGCTATAGCGCCTTTTCATTGCAGGAAGCGCTGCATAGTTTGCTCCATAAGGACCTCTTAAATTTTAAATTATTATTTAATCCTTAACCGAACTCTCCCATCATAACGGTCAATCTATTGACACTAACGGGACAACACATTCGAACATGCCAATTGCATTTGCAGTTGTATTTCTCAACCGATATTATGCGTGAAGAATTTATTCTGTGAATATTTCAAGCAAATTACTGATGTTTTAACGTCATAAACATTATCATGATGAGAGAGTTTAGTCCAGAATTAAGAAAAATGAGAACAGTCGTGCCAAACGCCCGCCCCCCCCCTAACTCCGGGAACGGAGGGACCGCATGCGTGTTCCCAAAATCTCGTAACAAAAGAAAAAGATCTACCCGTATTGACTTTACACACCGGACTTATGCTGAAAGTGGGGGGGGGGGGGGGGGGTGCTGGGAACACGCATATGCGTACCCTAAATTACACTGAGTGGGGGGGGGGGGGGGTGGTCGGAGCCAAACGTTGCTTATTTTGTGACGTAAAAGTGCGTCAGCTGTTAGATCGTACAGGCAGTGAATGCAAAGTGAACACTGCAAACGTTGGTTTAAATTATACTGACATACGAACTATCTGCCTTCAAGCTAGCTGAGCATAGGTTCTTATATGCTAACGCAATCGAATTGACGCCTCGTGTTCAACAGGCGTAAGGATTAAAGTGAAGTCAACTTTTGTTGAGTTCAAGGGATATAAGAAGTTCAAGTTCAAGATGAAGTTCATATACCACACAAAACGTGATATAATCTTTTACATGAAAAAGAAACTGGTAATATTATATTGATCAACATAGAAGATGCATGCTCTAAAAAGAATCCCAGTAGAATAATCCCAATGCCTTGAATAAGTAATGCATTTCTAAAATAATCAAGTCACATCTATGCTGCTAGAAATTACTTTATCACCGGCCTACATATACTTTATACTTGACTGATCTCTGAGAAGTGTCTAACTTTTGTTCTTAAGCTAGTGGCCCAAACATTGTGGATCGTGTGTGCAGCGCTTTGTAACTGCAAGGAAAAGGCGCTATATCAAATATCTTTTGAATTGGATTAGATTGGAAATTAATACCCGTTATGACCGTTTCGTACGAGGCGTCATTTGGACTGCGCTATTACCTGCGCTAATAAATCATATATAGACAATTAGCGCATACGCCAGTAATTCAGCGCAATGTGTGCACTGTTCTTTTCACTCGTATGCTTTGTACAACGTTCCTGTCACACGGTGCATCAAAAATCACGCCAGTCAGAGACGCAGTCCTACGTCAGGAAATGACGCATCGTGTGCGATGCACATAATAATCATGCTCTCTACTCTCCCCAGGATGGCAAAGGTACAGATGGCACTGTGACGACCGATCAGACTCAGAAACAAGCTCCTGGCGAGGATGATCGGATGAAGAAAGAACTGAAGAAAATTCGGAGCCAAAATAAAGAGGTATTCAACAATAGTGTATCTGGGGCATTTTGAATAGGGTGCATAGCTGCATGCCAAATTTTTCGACAACACATTCCAACGAAAAAAAGCAAAGAATGAAAATAAATTGCCAATCAGCCCACAGGAAAACACGTCAAGGGCCCCTTCGTATATACAGAGTTGTGATTGATTCGAATCGATGACAACTTCAAATTCTAATTCTTATTCTTATTTCTTATTTAATAAGTAAATAGTTGCGATTAATTCTTAAGTTGCGAATCGTTTGCATCAATTGCAACTCTTTATAATACAGGGTCCCGATCTTGATGTTTGCCGACACAATTCTGTATTTCTGACAACAACAACATAATTGCTGTCAACCATCTGAAACCCATTCGCTCTCTAGCAGCGACTTTAATATTTACACATACACCATAGTCATAAGTTTTTATGCAGTTGCTATAAATATTATTGCATTAATGTGTTATTCTACTAGCGTATGCATGGTTTAGTCTGGCGAAGGCTAACAAGGAGGATTTTGATTCGACTTCTTCTCAAAAAATGGAATCAGGCACTAAAAACGGGTTTCTACAACATTGTGTTGATCTAGTCTTTGAAAAACGAAGAACAGAAAGAGGAAAACGATAAAGAGCACGGAATGAGGAAATTATTTTTTTATTTAAAGAATTCACATCACACAATGTGTACAGTATTCACCCATCAAAAATGTTGGACCATTGAATGAAGCAAATATTCAAAGAGTGACGTCTTTCAAATTGGTACCATTGGTACTTCTTCATGCAACTATTCATCTTTACAATGGACTCACTGTTCATGGTTTTTCTTTTGTTAATCCTTTGCTTGTGTTCCCTTTTTTTCTTTTCTGTTGATCCCGATTTCTGGTTTATTGATAACACGATGAAATGAAAAAAGTGAGATATAACGTCGAAGAATCGTCCAGATAACAAAAAGCTGCACCTCAGGCGCCTAGGTGTGTGTGGGGGGGGGGGGGGGGGGGGGGGGGGGGGGGGGTAAGAGGACATGTTTTTTTGGTCTTGAATTTGAAAATTTGACCGATCGACATTCCGACATTCCGTTCCGTTGTTGGGGGGGGGGGGGGGGGTAAGGTAATCTGTTTAGGTCATCCATTATGATTTTTTTATATACAAAAAACTTAAGGGGGAGTTTAACCCCAACCCCCCCCCCCCCCCTGCGTACTGGCAGTGCCTTAAAAGGACTTCACAGTGCCTTAAAAGGACGTCACACGTAAAAGTCCATTGTGTCGACGTGCAAATCTAAAAGTCCCTAATATGAGCTCAAAGACGCCACATAAATTCAGTTTGTGAAATCAATCTCCATGTTACCCGCCATCTCTTTTCTTCAATGTGTCCATAGCTCCAGCGCGTGAACCACTCCTGGGAGAAATACGGCCAGAATCTATCCGCCAAGCACCAGATCGAACTGAAGAAGAAAACTGCCCAACTGGCTGCTTCGGACGAACGTCGTAAGGATCTCGAGAAACGATTGGATGAGAAGTTCAAAGAATACGACCAGACACTTATGCATGCCAGGCACTCTGAAGCACAACAAAAGGTATTACCCTAGCCGCACCTCAGTCACATCTTAGTCACTCCGCCGAATCAACTCCACCCAGACCCCAAACCGACGAGTGTTAAAGTGACTCGGTAACATATTGCCTCAGATTCTGAAACAAAATCCTGGATTTAGCTCATGCTGCAATCATAATTATAAATCTTTAGGTCAGTCAGGAATCACATGACTTTGACAAGCCGATCGCCTGTCTGATTATCAAGATATTTATGATTGGAACTCGAAATTTTATATCGTTTTTCTGACGGTTTTTATAACACTACAGTCTATTGGGAAAAATGAGTAAAGTAAAACCGGTCACTCAAAGATTTTTACTTTTTTAATGCACTTCTTGATCATTTTGAAGCGCATTTTTTTCAGGGCTTCAATATTACACCATATCACCGACACTGATGACACGTCGGGCCATGCATCTCAGATTTAACATCGTTAAACGATGCCTTTAAGGGCTTAACAGACGAATTCTTGGCCATTATAGGGTTAATACAATTTTATGTCCGGTCTGTCGTCGGTCTTGTGTCGGTCTCGTTGGTGTAACTGAGGTATCACGGTTGCATGACACTTGACCTTGCAACTTTCGGTCCGCATCATTTTCCCATATACTAACCAATTTTTACCAGAACTCTTGATTCGACACTATACCCAACCCTAAACCTATCTTAAAACCCATTTACAATCCCCTTTTTTACATTTTAAACAATTAATTTCTCTTCTTTTTTTATTTTTAAGAATTAAATCTCAATTCTTTGCCTTTCTTCTCTTTCCAACTGTTCATACTTTAAACAATGACTTTCTATATTTTAGTTTTTTAATTATGCTATAAGCAAAACCACGTTGCAATCAAAATATTCCGATGAAAATAGTCTTCTGATAACTCCCCCAAAAAACATTGCCTCATCACGAATGTAGGCTGCTGCTGAGCAGTACAAGAAAGACCGGGATGCCCTCCGAAAGAAATATGGCGACTTGACAACCAAACTGCGAGAATGGATCAAGGAGAAAGAGGATAAAGATAACGAAATCAAGCGACTCAACAAGGTATAAACTTGAGTTCTGGTAAAGATAAGATATCAACTTCTCACAGAATCCAACGAAACTTACAATGCAAGTTCAAGATTACAAATTATTGACATGTGCCAAACGATTTTGGAAGAAATTGTTTTAGGGGCTCAGTAGTGAGCATAGAAAAGTCAAATTTAGTAAGTCTGACACCATGTGCTTAACAATAACACAGATTACTATGTTTAAATGGATTTTATTGAAGATGATTTCCAGCAAGATTTTGTGAGTTCATTTTTATTTTACTGGTTCAAACAATCAATCTACCGCAGGATTAACAAACAAAAATCCAGATTGAATTAAAGCATGTTCTCTCGACATGCAATTTCCATACCAGAGCAATAGATTACCCTTAAATATAAATAGGCGTGTGGATACAATTTCCAGGGGAGAGGGTGGCGCCTCGAATATTTTTACAATTTAATTACATTGAAAATGTGCATTCATCTCCACGTCGTCGTCCGTATATTATGAGATTTGATGACAAGGCCCAACTGCAAACAAGTTTTTCAGAATGTGATATCGTATCTGTCTTAAAACTTAATATGCGTGTGGGCACAATCTATCAGGGGGTGACGTTGCTAATAATTCTACATTTTAATGAATGTGAGAATGTTAATTTGATATCATATCTTGCCCGAAAATGAAGTTTTGTGAAATACCACCGACTGCTTCATCCCCCCCAAAAAAACTAAATGGTTCTAATAATAAACAAAGTGCGTATTTGTATTAAACGGTAATAGGTGTCCGGACACAATTTATTAAGGAGTGGATTAACTTCTCCCTTTTTTGACATTATATATTACATTGCACATGTACAACACAATGTCAAAATATTAGATATATCGCCCCCCCCCCCATCCTCCCGTATAAAAATCTGCCTCCACCACATCTTAGCCTGAATATGATGTTTGACCGTCATGACAATAATCAACAATTTTACCGTGTGTTACCCTAACTTAGTTGGTGAATACGTTTAATTGGAATATATTTGAAAGGGTGCCGATCATGAATGAACTTTACAAATTTTCCATTATTTAGATCGTCAACGGTAAATCAACATCCTCATGGCGCAAAATAAATTATGACCTGGGGCACGAGTCATGAGGTATTACACCATCACTACACTCACAGAATGAACATTGAAGATTGGGACATTGGGAAACATCAAAACAGAGCATGAGAACTAAAAGATGTCAAAACCCAGCTACTTCCAAATTGAAGAACGTTTCCGTTTTCTTTCCATAGGTTGTGGAACGACAGGCCGCACAGAAACCAATCTACGCCAATGCGTATGCCGAGGAAGAATTGGGATGCACTGGTCACTCCAAAGCCGCCAGGAAGTTTCCCCGTGAGATAGTAAACGGTACGGCCGCTACCCTCTACCCGAATCTGGATGACGATGTGGTGGTGGTGATCGGGAAGGAAAAACAGGTGAGAGAGTCGACGTCACCGCGTCCGAGATCGCCCCGCTCACCGCCCCGGTCACCCCCGGCAGAACCCCAAGGCAACCCCATGACTTTGGGAAAGGAGGAACTCAAGGGCCAGATGGAACTCTACCGTCAACAGGTGAGAATCTATACTTTTGCTCCTTTTGTCAGCACGTTCAATTTATTCACCAACATGTAATTTATTTTCACCTTCAACAAGGCTTATTGATGATTTTAAAGACTGTAAATATAGTGCATGATCGGGCCCTTTTAGGTCTCGGTTAAGTAACGACATTTTCAGACAAAATTAATATCAGAAACCAAAAGAAATTATTAAAAAATATCTACAACCAATGAAATAAAAATGTTCGGAAGAATTAATCATTTAAAAACACGAGGTTGACTATGGATAAAACACAGATACTGTATATGAAAGTCTTATTTTAAACGCTCAAATCGGCCAAAGATTCCCAAATTTTTAAAAAGACATCACTGAAGTTAAATGACAAGGATTCAGAGAAGAGATAAACTAACCTTGCTGTTAGTGAACCTCTCCTTTGAAGCAAACGTGGCAAGCGAGGTCCTTTGAAGGGAGACGTCAGGTGTCATTCTGTAGTGTAGAGGAAATACAAATGGCAACGAAAGCGACTTCGAACCCGTGGATGATGAGGAGATCGTGAACGCAGAAGACGATGATAAGCAAGGCGTGTTCATTGGTGATTGGAGAGGAGGTTTCTGACGTCATATCGTGTAAAGAAATACAGTGGGAAAGATACCGACTTCGTCTACGTAGATGATCACGATTTACTGGACGCATTAGATATTAAATATTACCAAGGCATGTTCATTGGAGATTGATGAAGATGTGTCGGACGTGTTATCGTAGAAGAAATACAGTGGCAAAGGATCCGACTTCGTCTCCGCGAATGTTTACAAGATCATTGACGCAAAATGCGTACAATGAATGAAGAAAAGTCATTGGAGAGAAGATGTCGGGCGTCATTCCGTATAGGAAATACAGTGGCAAAGACTCCGACTTCATGCCCGTGGATGAACACGAGATCATGAACGTATGATGTGGACATTGAATTAATAAAAAAGAGTCATTGGAGAGAAGATGCTGGGCGTTTTTCCGTAAAGGAAGTAAAATGACAAAGAAACCGAGTATGACCACTCGGAATTGTTTGATAAGTTGATAAACGTAGATGTACCGTGAACATGGCATGAAACGTAAAAGAACAGCGAAGAAATGGCAGGAACTATAGTTGTAGTAAAGAGCCGGCGAGAAGAGGCGTCGTAGATGATAGAGCCTCGTCAAACCCCCTGAAAACGGGAAGAACGACAAGAACGGCGTAGAACGACGATGAACGACGATGAACGGCGAGGAATGGCGATGACGACGGGAACGGCGAGCTGGTAACGGTCAAGAAATGGCAAATCGTATGACCAGAGTGTAGCTGCACAACGTGATGAACGACATGTGAGGGTCAAGAGAGTTGAAAAATGGCCGATACAGATTTAATTATTGTCAGAAAAACGGCTGTGGAAGCAGAAAACTAATAGGGACGGCCAAAGAGTAAACGAATGTGTGTTTTTCACAGAGTTAGGAGTTTGCACCTCATAATGAAGCAGACGTATTCATATTTATGATATCGTTTAATGTCTTGTCAGGAAAGTCCGAATATTTTTTCTTTCAAAGAATAAAATCCTTTTCGCGAAAAAAAACAAAGTAGATGCAGCGATTGATAGCCGTGATTATCTCTGACCAACGCGATTGCCTTGGAGTTCAGGCAACCCGTCTGGGCGGAGACGGTTTCACTACATAAGTGCCTCGTCTATCACATAAATGAAATGAGCTAACACGCCTGCAGGCATCATTAAATAAACTTTTAAAACCTTGGAAAATCCTTCAAATTAAAGTGGAAAAGAAAAAGAACACAAACCAAGAAACAACATTAGTATATCGCATAAATAAAGTGAGAAGACACGCCTGCATTCATCACTTAGGCCTAATATGATGAAGAAATTGTTACGAAATCATTCAAATTAAAGGGAAATTATCATTAAGTGAACTATTAACGAACCCAGACCCAAAATTAGTAATTCGTCATGATTTTTGGTATCTTAAGCGTTTTGATATTACTAGACACTTTATCAAATTATTACGAAGTTCTTGGTGGTGATGAGATCAGACCCATTGTTCTTGCGTGTGGGGATTTTTTTGTTTGTCTTTGGCGTTTCAACTCAACTTCTAGCTTGATTTTCAATATGCGTATGAACTCCTGGCATCCTCATCTGTTTGTACAAGTGCGTTTCCGTTGATACTTTTTTATGATAATCATTGCATCATTATTATAAAGGTGCGGGTTATAGAGATAATAAGGAATGGATTGGTATTTTTTTTAGTAGAAATTAAATTCAACATTCAATTTTGGATATAGAAAACTAAAGGTTGATTTGATTCATATAATTAAACACTATTTACTAAGCTTGCAATATAATTATCAAAGGGATAGTGCTCTACAGCTCGACTTTGATAAGTGTTTTATAAACGAAAGAAAAAATGTATATTAAAGGTGCTATGTCCCATTTGCAGGCCAAAAAATGAAAAAGTTAAATTCCAACTGCATTTGAAAGATAATGTTAATTTAGAAATTCCCTAAAAAAGGTGGGGCTTGAAAATGTCTTCAAGTGGGAAAATAACGACTATTAGTTGTCAAATCGACTTTAGGGCTATAGAGCCCCAAAGTAATAGTCTTGATTTTCAGACAATTGAACCGAATGGTCATACGTTTTATGCTGCGCAAAGATTCAATCAGTTTAATCTTGGCCATCACAAGAAGTGGGTTATTGATGTAGACAAATGCTCACGTACCCTTTACAACTCTTTTCATGTATTTTATTACCAAAGAAGGAAAAAAAGCCAGTCAGTCACTCAATAGTGTCTGACAGTGAAGTCTAGCAAGTAAACGGGTTTCCTTGCATAATTTTAATATGAGGATACTGCTAAAGTTTAAATTTCACAGATAGGACATACATGACATGTTCATAATTCCTGCAAAGTTCTACAGCATTTGAGGTTGGGTGCAAAAGGGACATAGTACCTTTAAAGAAATAAAACATAATGACGTAGGAATGGAAGACCACGTGACGAAGCTTGAAGCTGCAGAGATTAGATGTCTGAGATGAGTGACAGGCACTGGCGTACCTATGGGGGGGGGGGGCAGGGGGGGCAGAGTGCCCCCCCTGACGGGCTCGAGGGGAAAAAAGAAAAAGGGGAAAGAAAAGAAAAAAAGGAAAGAAAAGGAAAAAAGGAAAAGGGAAGAAAAAAAGGAAAGAAAGAGAAAAAAGGAAAAGGAAAGAAAAAAGGAAGAAGAAGGGAAAAGGAAGAAAAAGGGAAAAGAAAGGAAAGGAAAAAAATGGGGAAATTAAAAAAAAAAGACCATGGTCGTACGCACCGGGGGGAAGGGGGGCAGTTGACCCCAGATATTTTGAAAACGTACAGTTTTTTTCCTGAAAATGTAGTGTAGGCCTATACCAAATCCTTCAATTCTACTTTTGAAAATGCAAAAGTACCCTCATGACCAGTTCGGTCGCTCGAACTCCCTTCACTCCTTTCGCTTTTGAGTTTCTTCGAAAAATTTTAACGCATCTTTCCCCCTCCCCACCAGAAAAATATTCGCATACGGCCCTGAAAAATTAAGACAAATGAAAATAGGAAAATATAAGTGATATAACAAATTCGAAACTCTTCGCTGGCGCGAACTGCTTGCTAGCCTATTTTGCATTAAATGTTTTCACTTGCTCGTCCCCCTGAAAAGAGAAAAGGATTAGCATTGCCTAGAATACAATTGTGCCTGCCCCGACCTGAAACCATGGCAACATTAACACACAATGTATGTACCAAATGTTACTAAAAAGAGACTAATTCATTTTTCTCGCTCGCTACGCTCGCTCGCGAATAAAATGAATAGACATTGCTTTGGAAACAATAATTGTGCCCACCCTTGACCTGCAACAATATCATTAACAAGGGAAACGCTCTCGGCGGTCTCGCCTGCATAACGCAATTCAATATGATAAACCAGAACGTCAATGACGTACATTGTAGTGCTCATCCGCATCTCGCAACAACAAATATCGTGGTACACTTTTGAACTGGTCAAAAAATAAAAATGTGATGCCCTTGAAGGGACATAATTTCATTTCATTTGCATAAAGTACCATAAATAATCAATGGAGCAAAATCTCAAAATTCTGTGTAGAATTTTAGTGTTCCAAATTTAGCTCTACCAGATAAGGCAAACCAAATCAAAATCGGTCAAGAAATGAGGGAGAAGAAGCAATTTTTGTTATTTTTGGAATAAATTTGCAAAAATTACCATAATTAATTAAGGGAGAACAATTTCAAAATTCTGTGTAGACCTTTAGTGTACCAAAGTTAGCTCTACGATATAAAGCAAACCAATCAAAATCGGTCGAAATATGAAGGAGAAGAAGCATTTTTTGTGATTTTTAAATTATTTTTGGAATAAATTTGCATTATTATCATAATTAATCAATGGGAGTAAAATCTCAAAATTCTGTGTAGAACTTTAGTGTTCCAAATTTAGCTCTACCAGATAAGGCAAACCAAATCAAAATCGGTCAAGAAATGAGGGAGAAGAAGCAATTTTTGTTATTTTTGGAAAAAATTTGCATAAATTACCATTATTAATTAATGGAGAACAATTTCAAAATTCGGTGTAGAAGTTTAGTGTACCAAAGTTAGCTCTACCAGATAAAGCAAACCAAATCAAAATCGGTCGAGAAATGAAGGAGAAGAAGCATTTTTTGTGATTTCAAATAAATTTGCATAAATTAGCATAGATAATGAATTTCACGATTCTGTGTACAAGTTTTAAATCCCCCTCCTAGCCCTATCATATGAAACAATCAGAATCAAAATCGGTTGAAAAATAACGAAGCATTTTGAAAATCTTGATGATGATGCCACAACATAGTCCAAGTCTGTTGACCTGAAATGACCTTTGACCTTGACTTTGTAATCTGAAATTCTACTCACATGATTGGGGATACTTGATTACCCTATAGTCCAAGTTTCATTGACTCAGAACTTATAGTTTAAAAATTATATCAAAAATTCAAAAACTTAACCTTAGGTTAAGTTTTCGATGATGATGCTACAACATAGTCCAAGTCTGTTGACCTGAAATGACCTTTGACCTTGACTTTGTGATCTGAAATTCTACTCACATGATTGGGGATACTTGATTACCCTATAATCCAAGTTTCATTGACTAAGAACCTATATTTTAAAAATTATATCAAAAATTCAAAAACTTAACCTTAGGTTAAGTTTTTGATGTTGACGCCGTCGCCGCCGCCGCCGCCGTCGCCGTCACCGGAAAAGCGGCGCCTATGTCTCGCTTTTTGCTACGCAGGCGAGACAAAAATGGAAGAGTTTTTTCGCCCTCTCGCCAAAAAGGAATTGAATCGCGTTAAACGCGAATGCGTCCATCCCGACCTGCACCAATAAAAACAAGTTTATTTATTAATTTCTATTAAAAGACAATTTATTTTTTTTGCTTGCTCGCTATGCTCGCTCGCCAAAATGGAATTGACATCGCTAACGTGCCCGCCCCAACCTGCAACAACCAGTTAATAATTATGTACCAAACGTTATTCAAAGAAGTTTTGGTGTGCTCGTGCTCGCCAAAACGGAATTAACATCACCTTAGACATGATGTGTAAGCCCTGACCTGCAACAAAAAAACCTGAAATTTATAATAATTATAATAATATTAGCTCTATACAAAGCGAATTTATTTTCCATTTCTTTTTCACATAATATAAACAATAACAAAACAATAATAAACGTAATGGTATAACAGAAATAAGCATTGAAATATCTTTGACATTGTTTTTTAGTCATTGTAATGCAAAATGATTTAATTACAAGAAATGAAAAAAACTAACCTACTTGAAAGCAAAGCTTGTTAGATGTAGGTTCGCACAATAATAATTATACTTTATACATTTATAACTTAATTTTGAAGAAAAATTACGGAATAAAAAAAAACATGACTGACAATAGAAAAAACAAAAATTAACGAGACAAAAACAAATCAGAATCATTAGCAGAATGACAAGATAATGACAAGATCATGATGATAAATGAAGAATATAAGAATGAGAGAGTAGAAAACAGAAAAGGGGGAAGACGTGCAGGAAGACAACAAGAAGACAGAGAGAGGGGGTTGAGGGAGACAAAGAAAGAGACAGAGAGGGAGAGGGGAACTACTTATATTCTGATTCGTTTGCACGAAAAGTGCTTGAGGGCATTTTTGAAACCAATTAATGAGGGCTTTTCTTGTAATGTGCCAGGAAGGGCATTCCAATATTTTAGGCCAGTGAAAGTGAAAATCCTGCTGGAAAATTGCGTTCTTGGCTTTGGTAGGTGATAACATTTTGCTATTCTCGTGGGGTAACTATGAAATTCAGTATTTGTGTTACACATATTTGAGAGAACTTGTGGCAATTCATTTTTTTCTAGTGTAGACATAAATATACCCAAGTTATAGGAAAATAAGTCATGAATCTTCAAAACATTATTTGCGTGAAAGAGTTCATTAGTATGAGCGCGAAAATTGGTTGTGACAAATGATTCGTATTGCTTTCTTTTGCAATAGTAAAATTCTATTTAGTTGAGTATTTCCACAGGTGCCCCACCAATTATGAACCAATTATCATTACAAAAATTTTGCTCGCTCGCTACGCTCGCTCGCAAAAATAGAAATAACATCGCTTTTAATAATCACGTCCCTGACATGGAACAATGAACCCAAATGATTTTTTTCGCTCGCTCGCTACGCTCGCTAGCTCGTGGAATTATGTGCCCACCACTGACTTAGCTACAATATCATTAAAAAGAGAAATGTAGGGGGTAGCCTGCCGCCAAAATGGGATTGACATTGCCTTTAACACGATTGTGCCCGCCCCCGACCTGCAACAATGAAACAAATTTTATAGAGCAATTCATTGAGAGAAAGATGTATTTTCGCTCGCTAGCTAAAATGGGTATAAAATCACCCTAAACACAATATTGTTCCGCGCCCTGCATGGGAAAATTGAACCAAGTTTAAGTGGCAATTATTAAAAAAGAAGTGATTTTTTCTTGCTCGCTACGCTCGTTTGCAAAAAATGAAATTAACGTCGCTAACAAGTGAATGTTCCCACCCCCGACTTGCAACAATACCAGTTCACTATACCAAACGTTACTGAAAGATTATTTTTTTTGCTCGCTCGCTCGCTCGCCAGAAGTGAAAATTAGCATTGTCTTTTTTGTTTGTTTCGGTCGCTTGCCCCCCCTGACGGAGTACCCCAGGTACGCCACTGGTGACAGGTGTAAGAAAGGAGGTGAAACGATGATGAACATAAGGAATCGAAGGGAGGGGCTGCTGGGTACGCCCCTCATGTTGTAAGGCCAAGAAACATTCTAGCGCTGTCCAAGTTGATTTCAATCAAAGTTAAAGACCTAAAAAGATTAAGATTATACAAAGAACGACATTTACAAAAACTATTTCCACTCTTTATTTCATTTGATGTTATGGGAATCACCCAATCTTCAGAATGCAAATGCATGCAAACTACCTATACTGTCATCATCGGCATTACAACATCGGAACTGAATGATTATGTCATTAAAAAATCACCCATCTGGTAATTTTAGTCGCAGGAAAGTCCCAAATCGTCGCTCTTATTTCAAAATTAGATGCTCCATTATCACAACACCGCGATAACCAACGCCCTTTCGCATGAATATTTCATCATCCCCATCGTCACGTTTTCATTTCCACGTTGATTGTAAACCGAACAACTTTACATCAAGTAACATAAATAAGAGTTTGTAGACCATTATAAACAAAATCTTCCACTTAATCGGTTACAATTTTGTTCACTGCCGTTTCTCCATACTACTACAGCATTATAAGCAATAACTAACTGAAATGATTGCTAACCCTATAATTACATTGCGTTATAAAATTATGATTGTTTGTTAGAGGCCTATGTAGCTGCTAAGATCTTTCTTGTTCTTTTTTATTTTCCTTTTCTAACTGATTATACTACACTTGTCAGTAATTGTTGTAGATCCACCTATATCCATCGATGTATTTTTCCTCAAAATGTATGCATTTCTCCCACCCCCCTCTCTTTCCGTTTCTCCCCTAATGATTTTTTTTTCCTATTTATGTTATTTCTAGGACCATCATGTAAAACAACCTGAGAGCTAATCAATGTTATCCTGTTGAAAGATGTTTTAATAAATAGATACATAAATTAATTATTACAAGAGGCGGATCCAGGATCTAGTAAAACAAGGGGCACATTCCTAAATCTGCTGACAAGCAAAATAAAAGAAAAACAAGAGGAATACATAATTATGATAGAACAGTAGAAGTTGTAGTAGTGGTAGTAATAGTGATGGTGGTTGGGGTAGTAGTAGTATTATTAGTAATAGTAGTAGTAGTAGTAGTAGCAGTATAAGTAGTATAGTAGATGAAGAAGAAAAAGAAAAAGTAGGAATAAAATAAAGATAAAAAAGGCGGCACAAAGTTATTTTGGTCACAACGTGGGAATCGTGTTAATGAAAGTTTGTCACTTGGTCTCAAGGGGGGGGGGGCATGGACCGGATAGGCCCGACTATAATCTGCCACTTCATAATCCTAAAGACACAGCACACACTAAAAGAAATGATGTCAATGTGATGTATGGGGCTAATTAATATCAACAGAAACCGGAAAATACCGATTGTTATGTTATTGAATTGAATTGAATTGAATTGACTTTATTGTCCATAATATGAAATTCATTGTTCACTGGTACAATTGTGTGTTACAAGGAAATGTACAAAATTAAATAGATATAAAACATAATAACAACATAACATCAATGGCTTCTTTGGTCTTTGACAAGATTGTTTTATGTTGAACTGTTTGGCATGCATAGAGGGCGGGGAAAAGATATATAAATACAGTCATACGCTAAATTTCATATACTGTCCACTTTAATCGTAACATTTGATTAAATGTCATTTTGTTAATAATACATTTAAAACTACTGGTCTAATATGACTTATATAGAGATGACTTGAGCATGACCTGCGGCAGTTATTAAACTTTTAGAGCCTTTTTCTAGTTTTGTTATCATAATAATCACAATAGGCTCATTTTCATTGAATATACAGTTACATTAGGCAGTGCAAATCATTATGATTGTTAAGGAAATAATATTAATGGTAACCAACCGGCAGATAGAAATAACTGCACAATATCTAGACAACAAACAATAATAGACAAGTAATTTTTCTGGTGAATTTTTATTTTTGTAAAAGCATTCATATGGATATGTTCTAACAAACAAGTATGTGCACGTCTAGTATAAATGACGGCTGTACGTAAACAAATATTTAACGTTTGTTATTTGCATTGACTAAAACACATTTGTAAATAAACCTGTGTTTATATAATGCAGCCATGGGTTATAGGAAAACAATCGAATGGGATTCCCCGGGTAATATTTGGAGGTTACATCACCATATGTTCATTGAGTTAAACCTTGTTTCCAGTCTTGTGACTTACCATGACGTAAATACATGACGATATTACTGGGAATACAATAATAGATCCAGCATATAGCTTGTACGGGCACATAGGTTTCAGCTGCTATTTACATCAGGAAATTTGATATTCACTGATCTCAATGTCCACTTCTTTGTTTATATATATCAGGAAACGTAATTCGCATATTACCTGAATATTTTGGTGTTTACAAAACAGAAGTCTAACATAAAATTAACTGAAGAAAAAGCCTTTTCAAATGAGATTTTAATTATTCAGAAAAATATCAACTGTTAAACATATTAATTATATTTGGTTGACACTATAGCTGCTTTAGGAGACAAATCATATATGGGTACATTATGAGAATACGGTTGTAATGAAATAACAAACAAAAAAGAAACTTAATTATACCCTTAGAAATAGCATAAAAATTGTTCTACTTTATTAAGCACTATACTGTTTGATGAAATGAATTCTTTAAATCATATTTGTATCACTTTTCATCAGTTAGAAAGAGAGAATATCAATGCTTTACTTTGACCTTTGCCTTTGTTGTTATTAGTTGAATTTGTCATATCAATTCATATTTTAATTCAAATGTATAATAACCACACCTTTACAAAGTATTACCAACAAAATGTAATTATATATCCTACGTCTGATGGCTCGTTCATCCTAGAAAGGGAACAAATTTGTGTTTTTGGTTACGCGTGGCCTTTTAATAACTTTGCACAATAATGTCAACTATGCCAATCAAATTCCATATTACGCATTGATTACTAAAGCAAATTGGTATTGTGCAAACTCTGTTGAGTTGGGGAATTCCGTGTAAGTATAGGTCATATTGGCCTATATAGTTTGCAAGCACACACCCTTGTCCATCGTCGTGCGTAATAGTGCCTGTAATATGAGGACTACGATAGGCTCTGTACACTTTAGCTGCTTTGGAAACCGCCAGAAACTGAAATATCTAGGGCTCTGTTCATCAAGGCTTTTATGAAGTGTGGTAATAGTGTCAAATTAGAGTCTGCGTTTTCAGACTAATATTGACCGGCGTCACAACACATACGTATAATAGGTAAATTCAATATGCCTCTTAATTCAAGGATTTTTAATTCCATCAATCCTGACATTTTAGCTTCAACATCAACTTCCTATAAAAAAACAGGTTTCCAAGAAAAAAACAAGCTCGCTGCAAAAAACCCTGATTTTTAGAAAGTACTGTTTCCAATTCAAGTTCAAGTGAATTTAATTTCAAATTATGTCCCTGTACCAAATATATAACAACAATATTTACAAAAAGCATTGAAAAATATATAAATTTAAATCGATATGACAAATATCATACAAAAAGAAAGCTATTTTACATACGCTTTACGAGCGTCATTACAAAATATTAATCAGATTGACCAGAAACTCAAGCCTGATTGGAATGCAGTTTTAATACGAAAAGACGGTGGATTTGCTCTCTATAGAGCATGATCCGAAAAAAATGATTGTGTGTAATCATGTTCAATATAGTGGTTATTCCTGATTCAATAACGATCGCATGTACGTTTGATCCAAACAGGGAAACCTCCCCAATAAAAGGAAAGAATAATAATTTTAGTACACGCTTAATACCCCCTTCACATACACGGATTTTATTTATTATTTATACTTACGAGTCCTTACGGATCGCACACATTCACGGATCTTTCACGGGTCCTTACGACTTTGGCCACTTTTACGACCGGTTTAAGAGTTATTACGAGCTGTTTGCGGTTTATTACGGATCATTAGAGTTATTACGATGTATTTACGGCAACAGTCCACGATTTGTTACGAGTTGTCACGGATAACTACGAGCAACTAACGTGTTAGTAACGACCTGTTTACGTGTTGTTACGAATAGTAACGAGTAAGTTACGAGTATTACGAGTCCTTACGATTTTTAGCCAAAAAATAATAACTGAAAATGAAGTGTTCGAATTAGCAGCTTTATACCTTTCCCCAAATCGTAAACAGTTCGCAAGCATACGTAAATTATACGTTTCTATTCGAAAGTATTCGTAACTACACTTAAAATGCTCGTAATAATCCGTATCAATCCGTAAATCCATCGTAATATGACCCGAATAAAATCGTAAACAACACGTAAGCACACGTAACCATCCTTAAACTGCTCGCAATAATCCGTAAATAATCCGTAACAAATCGTAAACTAACCATAACGAATCGTTACAAAAATCTGTTACGAGTCATTTACGGATTCTTGCGAGCAGTTTACGGATGGTGACGTGTTGTTGCGAGCGGTTTACGGATGTTAACGGATTGTTAAGAGCTATTTACGAGTTATTTACGGACAAATAAATCCGTGGACAATCGTAAGAAGATTTTTGACATGTCAAAACATTTGCCTCTCCTTTCACGGATCCTTACGAGTGTCCTGCGAGTTGTTGCGAGTTGTGACGAGCTATTTACGGATACCAGCGAGTTATTTACGGATGCTTGCGATTGACTACGAGTTGGCGATCCGTAAGGACTCGTAAGGAAAATCCGTGTATGTGAAGGGGGTATAACCGATTAGGAAATAATGGGATGTC